>JAQZBX010113395.1:0-10108 GCA_029593785.1 Cabassous unicinctus | reverse complement strand
TTGTATTTAATAGATGTTTATTAATGATTATCAAGCAATTTTGGTTATTTAAAAGCAGGTAGATTTTTCAGGTTATCTTATAAAAGTCATACTGCCAAAACCAAAAAAATTCTTGTATCATGTTTTACACATAATTTTTATTTATTGAATAAATGAATATTTGTCAATATGTACATAAACACCTAGAGCAAGCACTAGACTTAGTGTAAGAATATCTAGGTTCTAATTCTCACAGCCACTTGGTAGCTCTGAGGGTTTAGGTAAAGAACTTCATCTGAGCTTAGCCTCCTCAGCCATAAAACTCAGGGATTGAGACCTGAGCAGTCTACTATATGGATTTATTGCAAGGTTCAAATTCAGAAACATGTGAATACAATTGTATTCATCAGCCAAATGGGTGCTGATGCAAAATATCAGAAATCAGTTGGTTTTTATAAAGGATATTAATTTGAGTTAGAAGTCCACAGTTACCAGACCATAAAGCATAAGTTACTTCCTTCACCAAAGTCTATGGCCACTTGTTGGAGCAAGATGGCTGCCAACATCTGCCAAGAGTTCAGGCTTCCTGGGTTCCTCTCTTCCCGGGGTTTGCTTCTCTCCAGGCTCAGACTTGTATCTACAAGGCCAGTTGTAGACTATCAGGCAAACGGCTCATTTCTTTTCCTGGTGCCTTCTGCCCTTCCTCCCGACCGAGCTACTCTGTATGCTTGCTTCACAGGGCTCCAGCTCAAGACTCCAAAATCAAAACTCCAACTCTGTCCTTTTATCTTTGGTTCCCCACCTACCGAGGGGTGGGACTCAATGCCCTACTGATGTGGCCCAATCAAAGCGCTAATCATAACTTAATCATGCCCAGATGAACAGACCAGTTTGCAAGCATAATCCAATATCTATTTTTGGAATTCATAACTATATCAAACTGCCAAACTGCCACAATAACTCAGATCAATACAATGATAAATATAACAAGTAACCAAAGTTGAATTTTTCAAGTTGAGGAATACTTAGTCATGCACTTGGATTATACCAATATACTGATGGAGTGAACAAGAAAGTGACAAAGCAGCTGATTGCTAATGAGAATGACTATCCTACACCTCTGAGTGGGAAGAATTCTGCAATATCCTGTAGCTTGTTCTTGCAGTGAATCACTTCCTAAACTTCATGATGATGTCAGAGACCCGCCAGCAATAACTCTCTCATGGAAGCACAAAGGCCAATTGTCCCATGTTTATTTATGTCTGAAATGTGTTTAATTCAGTTAGGAGGGGCTGTAGTGCATAACACCTGACAGCAGCAAGACCTTTTGAAGAACCAAACATTGACTACAGTATATCATGCAAGTATCTGTATATACACAAAAGATTTCTTTATAAAAAAGAAAAAGTAAAAAACGTGTTTAGGGTTAAATACAAGACATAAGTTGCAAAAGAAAACATGCACACACAAATGTAAAAAATATAACTCTCCCAGAGAACTATTAACAGAAGGGACAGAAGAGTACCTTTGCTGCCCTTCAATAAAGCAGAACTACCAATAGTATAGTTATTGAAATGACTGGAATAAACCCAGATGGCTCAGTGCTTAAACTAATGGCCAGTGCAACCACAGGCTGCTGCACTGGTGTGCAGGTGATTGAGGTTGAGCGTCCTACCTCTAAGTACCAGAATGTTTGGCAGTAGCACCCAGAACTAGAAACGCCAACTGTTTAGACAGCAAAGGGTTAAGTCAACTGATTTTTTTTTCCCTGTCAAGAGCCAGAGAAATACTTGATATTCTTAGTTGTGTCTGTAATATGTAATAAATTACATGACAAAACCCTGACTGTATAAATCTATTGACCTAACTATGTATTTGTAGTTTTTACAGTAGTCCAGTCCCTTTGTAACTTTCATCTACTTGTTCTCTTTATCTTCTTTTTTAATGTAAGCATTGAGGGCTATAAATTTTTCCCTCAGCACTGCCTTTGCAATGTCACATAGGTTTTGACATGTTATGATTTCATTTTCATTTGTCTCAAGATATTTGCTGAATTCTCTTGCAATTTCTTCTTTGACCTACTGATTATTTAAGAGTGTTGTTTAATCTCCATATAGTTATGAATTTTCCCTTTTTCTTTACATTATTGATTTCTAACTTCATTCCGTTATAATCAGAGAAAGTATTTTAAATCTTTTTAAATTTACTGAGTCTTGTCTTGTGACCCAACATATGGTCTATCCTGGAGAGGAATCCACGAGCTTTAGAAAAGAACGTATATCCTGCTGTTTTGGGGTGCGGTGCTCTGTAGATGTCTGCTAGGTGTAGTTCATTTATCATATTATCCAAGCTCTCTGTTTATTTATCCTCTGTTCAGATGTTCTATCCAATACTGAGAGTGGTATATTGAAGTCTCCTACTATTATTGTAGAGACATTTTTTTTTCCCTTCAATTTTGCTAGTGTGTGCCTCATGTATCTTGGGGGCACCCAGGTTAGGTGCATAAGTACTTAGTATAGTTATTTCTTCTTAGTGAATTGCCCCTTTTATTAATATATAATGACCTTCTTCATCCCTTATAACAGTTTTGCATTTAATATCCATTTTGTCCTATATTAGTATCACTACTCCAGCTCTTTTTTGGTTACTATTAACATGGAATATCTTTTTCCAACTTTTCACTTTTAACCTGGTTGTGTCCTTACGTCTAAGGTGAGTCTCATGTAGACAGCATATAGATAGCTCATTTAAAAAAATTCATTCTATCAGTCTATGTCTTTTGATTGGGGAGTTCAAGCCATTGACATTCAATGTTATTAATGTAAAGGCATTACTTACTTCATCCATTTTGTCATTTGGCTTTCTTTTGTCATCTCTTGCTATTGTCTGTCTTTTTATTCTTTAATTTACCCTTCTTAATGTTCTTCATTTCTACACTTTTCCCCAAGTCTCTTGCCCTTGTTTTTTCTTTTCAGGCTGCAGCCCTTCCTTTAGTGTTTCTTCTAATTCTGGTCTTTTGGTAACGTATTCTATCAGTTTTTGTTTGTCTGTGAAGACTTTGAACTCACCCTCATTTTTGAAGGACAGTTTTGCCATATACAGAATTCTTGGCTGGCAGTTTTTCTCTTTCAGTACCTTAAATGTATCTTACCACTTTCTTCTCTCTTCTATGGTTTCAGATGAGAAATCAGCTCATAATCTTATTGAGGTTCCCTTGTATGTGATGATTTGCTTTTCTGTTGCTGCTTTCAGAATCCTCTCTTTATCTCTGATATTTGTCATTCTGAATAGTAGGTGTCTCAGGGTAGGTCTATTTGGATTTATTCTGGTTGGGGTGTGTTGTCTTTCTTGGATATTGATATTTATGTCTTTCTTAAGGTTTGGGAAGTTTTTGGTCATTATTTTCTCAAATATTCTTTCTGCCTCTTTTCCATTTTTTTCTTCTTCTGGGACACTGATAATGCATATGTTTGTGCTTTTCGCATTGTCATTCAATTTCCTGAGACTCTGTTCCGTTTCGTTTTTTTCATTCTCTTCTCTTTCTGTTCTCTTGTCTTTTCCAGTTCAGATGTTCTTTCTTCAAAATCACTCATTCTTCTTTGAGCTATTCAAATCTGCTCTTATGTACCTCTAATGTTTTTTTTTTTTAAGATTTTTTAGATCATTTTTTAAGATTTACTTATTTACTTTATTATTATTTTTTTAAATCCCCCCCAGTCTGTCTGCTTATTGTTTGCTCACCTTCTCCAGAGGCACCAGGAACCAAACCTGGGACCTCCCACATGGGAGGTGAGTGCCCAGTGGCCTGAGCCACATCCATTCTCCACAGGCATCTCCTGGCTTGTGGCATCTGCTCATTTAGGCATCTGCAGTGTCTAGTTCATTGCAGCAGATGTGGCATCTAGCTCATTGTGGCATGTGCAGCGTCTGCCCATCTTTTTTAGTATGCACTGGGACCTGAACCTGGGACCTCCCTTGTGGTAGGCAGGTTCCTAACTGGTTGAGTCACATCCACTTCCCTCTAAAGTACTTTTAATTCATCCATTGTTTTTTTTCATTCCCATAAGCTCTGTTACTTTTCTTTGCAGGCTTTCAGATTGTTCTTTATGCTCACCCAGTGCCTTCTTAATATCGTATATCTCTTTAGTCATCTTTTCTTTTAATTCCTTGAATTGATTTAGGAGAGTTGTGTCATTATTATTGATTGGTTTTCTAAAATACTGTATCTCTTAAGGATATTTGGTTTGTTCCTTTGGCTGGGCCATCTCTTCATATTTGTAGCTTTTTGCCGATGTCTTGGCAACAGAATAGGTTGGTGAATTTACTCTAATGGCTAATTTCTCTCTCTTGTGTATTGTTTTTTTTTCACAGCTCTTCTTTGATATTTGGTTCAATTTATTCTAAGTCTTTAAAATTGCCCAGCTTAAGTTATCAAAATCAGACCAGAGACTCACTAATGGGGTGCAGATTTTCTCCCAGGAGTTCGGGTTTGGAGAGTCCTGAAAGCAGTTTTTCTTTGTGCAATTTTCAACCTGGCCAGCAGATGGTGGTCATCAGTGCACCTTTCCATTTTGGTATTTCTTTCAACCTCAGCTTTCCTGTGTTTTGGTCTAGCCAGAGCCAAGATTCCAAGTGGACTCTGCTGGCCAAATTGACTGAAGAGAAGCCCCCTATTCCCCCTCCTTTATCCATTGTAACAGATGGCAGGGAGGAAGATGTCTGTTCCCCTCTCAGTCAGCTACAGTGAGCCAGGTATTTTACCCCGACTTATTATCTTGGGAGTGGGTGAGTGGAGCCCTTCCTGGCCACCATGGAGGTTTGGTAACTCAAGTTTATTGTTTCAGGTTCTTTGTCTCTCTGTCCCTCACCCTCCTGGAAGTTGTATAGCACTCTTCTGGTCTGCTGACCCACAAAGTAGGTTCCTCAGACAGCTTTTGGCACTTTCTCCATTGTTTTTGTGAGAGAGTTGAGCCCTGCCTACTCTGACACCACCTTCCCAGATCTCCACTCTGCTAAGCGTTTTACAAACAATATCTCATTTAACTAGTTTTATGAATTTGCTGAAATAATTTTACTAGTCTGAGCATCAGTTTTCTCATTTTTAAGATGGAAATATAAAATGGGTCCCATTTCTCAATATAAGCTTAAAGATGTATAGTAATAGCTCTAAAGACAACACTATAATCGAGTTGAAACTGTTGACTAAACTGTGAGGGATTTGGGAGATTAGAAGGGGCAACGAAAAGAATAGTCCCTTGGAGAAAGGCAGGTCTGACAGGTAGAGTTTTCTGAGAGCCTCTGGTCCCCTGTGAAACTGTATGCCCATGTCAAAGAAGGAGAAACAATCTTAAAAAAATAGTTCCAAGATAAAATATGGGAGACAGAAACTAAAGGATTATCAGAATAATAGAACTGTGGAAGAATGTAATCTGACTTGTGGCTCTGTAGAAGCATTTTATACCTTTTTTGGTACTGTAGTTATGGGTCCATCAAAAACAAAACACTCAATATATACACCTGGCATGAGTCTGCTTGCACAAAAAACGGCAAGTTATGTTGCAACAAACCAGCATACTTAATTCTACAACAACAATGGTAGGAGAATAATGTTGGCACCAGCTTCCCATATTTTTCTGGAAAGTTTGTACTACCTCACTGGCCTGGGAAGCTAAAGATCCCTAAGATCAGGAAACAGATCCTGCAACATTGCAGAGCTCACATCCTCCACTGGCCTTTCTCTCCATCTTTAATCCTCATCTAGTGCTAGAAGCTATGATTCACAAGTTGTGAGTGTCTAGCTGATAGGGCTAAACTATTGAATCAAGGATGTATAGTCAAATTGAATCATGTCTGTACTTCTAGATGGCTGTAGCTTGAGAGATGATTGAAAAACTGAATGAAGACTTGAAAATATAAACATGGTATATGCATGATTAGCATAATAATCTTATCTATTATCAGGAACAACATCAGGAAAATTTGTGAATATAGAGTGTAGTGTCAAGCTCCTTCGTTCCACTCTCATGTGATATGCCATCATTTGTCTTTCCTGTTACCTAAGACCCTTCCTAGATGCCTCCACTATAGCATAACCACATCTTCCCTGAATCCTTTACTCTCTAAAAATTTTGTCATCTACAACCTATTTTCTCCAAGTATTGGTTCTTACCAGAAGTTAATAATAGCTTGTTTTATAAATCTGTTTTCCAGTGTTCTATTCCCTCATCTTCCTTGATGCCTTCTTTGTTCTCTGTTTCCTCTATACCTCTGGCTTTTCCTGTGCTATTTCCCTTACATGCCCTTCCCTTTCTGTTTCTCATTTCATAGTTCTGATAGATGCCCTTTTATTGTTTATAAATTTAGCTTGAAATGCCTATAAGAAATCCACAAGGAGATTTCAAATAGGTAGTTGAATAGGTTAGAAGATTCCAGGTTCTGTTTAAGCTAGAGATGTGCATCTGCAGTCATAATAGAATGTATGGTAAATGGAGCCATGGGGGTGAAATGGAACATGCACAGTGTAGCCTGGAAAGAAAAGTGTGTTTTAGCATGCTCCTTGTGAAAGCATGCCATTTAAAGTTCAGGTAGAGGAGACTCAGGAAGCAAAGGACACTGAAAAGGAGTAGCCTTAAAGGTAGAAGGCAAAGGGCGATTGTAACAAGAAGTTACAACCAGTGCTAATCACAGATCATCTGAAAATTGTCTTTTGGATTTAATGACATTGAAGTCTTAGGAGACAATTTTTAATGGAACTGAAGCTAGATGAGAGAGCTTTTAGGTGAGGTAATGAAATAGGGTTCTATAGTATAAGCAATTTTTTGGTTCATGAGCATGAGGAGTTTGATAGAAGAGTAGATAAGGAGAAATGTGGAATTAAAAGAAGTGCAAATTTAGGAGAATATTTATATACCAATTAAATATGGAGTTTTGTTGAGGGAAGAGTGTTTACACATGCTTACCTCCACTCCTTTTAGAAACCAATTAAAATGAAAATAAAGCATTAAGAAAGGTATACATTCATATCTATAGCATAAAGGAAACAGAAAAAAACACAATGATGATGACAATTAAACATGCTTTTGGAAACCATAAGGCAGACAGAAAAGTGATAAGCAGAGCACGTAAATTTAGAAATGATTTTACCATAGAAGGAGATACCAAGAAAGTTGACTTTTCAGTTCCTCAAATGACTCGACACTCCATAGAGTTTCTGATCTTAGAGACACCTGTATCATGGAAGGCAAACTGTAGGCTTGGGAAGAAAAGGAGACAGACTGTTGAAGATCAATATATGGTGCGGCTGGAGTTGCTAATCTACTGCCCCAGCCCACAAGCCAAGTGAACCACCCTCTCACACAGGAATCCAGAGGACTTCCTCTCCTAAGAAATTAAACCAATAAAAGGTCAGGACACTTACATGAGAGGAGGTAGGTTATGGAAGCAAAGGATACTGTGTGAGTGTGTAGATAGTGAAGTACAGAACTGAAAACAAAGGAACTGTGTGAAAGTTTACATACTGAATAGTGGGCATCCCAGGCATATTTCTCACTCTGCTCCTTAATATCAAAAGCCAAGAACAAACTCTCTTGGAGGGCACTTAGAGGTGTCATTTCTGGCAATTTTCAACCAACCCAGATATATTTTGCCAAATAGAAAGTCCAGATGACCATATATAGAAACCCCTCCTCCAAATACAGTGATTTCCATCAGCTTTTTAGTGCTTTAATAACAAACCTGTACCCAAGGAGAAAAAACTGTACTTTAGAAACCTCAATCATGAAAGATTAAAATAAACAAAAAGCTGAAAAGACTTTGGACAATACAGAGATAATGGAGGAAACAAAGAAATTTCCAAAATATTTTCATGTCTGTAATTAGTCAGCCAAAAGAGGTGTTGATGCAAAGTACCAGAAATCTGTTGGCTTTTATAAAGAGTATTTATTTGGGGGTAAAAGCTTACAGTTACAAGGCCCTAAAGAGTTCAACTCAAGGTTAGTTCCTTACCCAATTCTGTTGCCAGGTGTTGAAGCAAGATGGCAGGAGCCCTCTGCTTCATCTCTCCTTTCTTCTTCCTCTTAAGGCTCCATGGGCCCAGTTTCTTCTGATCTTAGCTGTAGGCTGGCATAGGGCTTGTCTCTCTTCTCAGGGCTTTAGCTGTTTGAGCCTTCTCCTTTCTGTCACAAGGTAGGACCGAAATGAACAAGTTCTCTCTTCCTCCGTATCTTCTTCTGTCTTCTTGAATGAGTGCCTGTTTATATAGCCCACCAATGGGGGAGGGACTTAAACTGAGTTACACCCTACTGACATGTCAAATCAAAGCCCTAATCTTAATCTAATCAAAGACATCTCAGCTGAATCTAATATAATCAAAGGAGTCATACCCAGATAAAGAGACCAGTTTACAAATATAATCTCTCTTTATGGAATTCATAAATAATTGCAAACTACCACAATGTCATTTGAGAGATAAGTTTCTGTGAACCTTAAACAAGAATGAGATGATACTGATAAAGAAAGATCTCTTGGCTATTAAAATATATAATTGCAAAAATAAATAACAAAATATTTGTAATATAAAATCAAGAAATGCCCAAGAAATTATAATATTATGGTTTAGATGAAGAAGAGACAAGGCTTAAAGACTAAAGAAAGATTCCTGAGATGGTGGGAGGGCATGGGAATTCAGAGATAGGTAGAGAGATTGTTTTAACTGGAAAGATGGATTAGAGTAGGGAAGGAAGGGGGCAGATGTAGATTTGTTGCTGGGACATTACAAGAATTCCTATGAAATAATGTTTATATTTTTTGCATTGGAGGTAGGTAAATAAAAGCAGGTTCTTTAGAGCCAGGATCCCTGGATTTTAGTCCTGGCTCTGCCTCTTTGTAGCCAGGTAAACTTGGGAAATTCTCTTTTTGTGTCTCGGTTTCTTCATCAGTAAAAGGAAACTATTAATAGTACTTACATCTTATATTAAATGAGTTATTGTAAGCAAACATCCAAAATAGCTCCTAGAAAAGTGTTAGCTATTATTATTTTTACATAAAAATGATAAAAATGAGATGATTGATGAGCTACGAGACAATCTGTGGGAAGAGAGAAGTTTTGGGATATTTGAGAAGTGAGAGGTTTCAAGTTGCTAGGAGAAATTTAACAGCATTGAGTCTGTGACTATAATTTTGGGGGTGAACTTCTCTACTAGTGCTTAGCTAAGTGCAGGTATGGGAAAGGCATCATAATTGGTTTTACCTAGATTGTTGTTATGTTTGCTGCTGGTGCTTTTTTGTTTTCAGGTGGTCTGAGAGGTCAAAGAGGCACTGGAGGTAAATGTGTTGACAAGTGGTGGGAGTGAAAGACCATGGGGTTTAAATTGAATGAAGAGGGCAGTGAACACATAGAAGTGTGCTTATGGATAGAGATACGGTTGAGGGGCCAGTGGACTATAAGACTAGTTGGGCTGAAGAATTGGTAGAGAAATTAATTGAAAACCAAGTTGGAAAAGCATGATTTTATGACTGGAAAAGCAATGTTGGCTTTAGTGATTTTGGAGGTGGAGCTGTTTGAGGTCTTGCCAAGATCCAGTCTCTGAAGAAAAGATTAAGAGATGAAGAATTATCTCAGTTAAATTTAACTCTTCAAGTAATTCAAACACAAAATGAATGAAATATATAGATCATGGTATATATCATTCATGGGACCAACCCAAGGGTACTCTGGCACCAAGCCATGTTATAAAGGTAAATATTGAACATTCATACTTCAAGTGATACTCTGTATCTTTCTTGCTTCTGATTCAATATTCTCTCTCTCTCTGAAAACTGGGTTTCATTGCTTGGCATGTAAATGAACAAACCAGGCCAGTCCACAGCTCCATAATCTAAATTTACTCTGTTAATTGACCAGCCCAATTCTAAATTCCTGGGAAAGAAAATCTGATTGGCATAGCTCAGGTCAAGCATCTGCTAACATGACTTCCAGGGACCACATCTCTGCATACAAGAATCAGTTCTCAGAGAAAGGGGATCAAGATTAGTGTAGAGGATGTTTGCAGAGATGTCTATTTGAGGCCCACAGGGAACTGAGATGCATGTTGGTTGGAGTATATAATTTTTTTTTTTTTTTTAAGATTTA
>JAQZBX010113394.1:0-10108 GCA_029593785.1 Cabassous unicinctus | reverse complement strand
ACCTAACACAACATGCTGAAGAGGTTTCCCTGCATTTCCCTCTAAGAGTCTGAATAGTTTCCTGGTTGCTAAAGCAAATACCATTATTGGAGTAGCCTTAAACAATGGAAATGAATTGGCCAATATCATGATATTTTGCTTAACATAGATTTGTAATATGTTTTACAATTGGGAAATTTTAATGCTCCAAAATCCTTGTTTTTCAAGATGCTTTTAACTATTTAGGCCTTTAACTTCCATACAATTTTGTTAATGTGTGTAGGAAACCTCTTATCTTTACATCTAAGAAATAGCTTGGAGGCCTGTTTCTCTGCCCACACAGAGAAATCCCCACTATCAATTCCTGCCATAAATAGGAACTTTCCTGCTAATCTTATATCTCTTATCTCCCACCTTATCTCCTACATATATCACTAAATATTTCTGTAATCTTGCTTCCCATTATCAGCCTGGAATTCTAATGATGTTATTTACAACCCCTGGACCCCTCATGTACACATGATACCTGCCTGCTCCCCTGCACATTCACGCTGACCTTGACTGTGAAAAAAATTCTGAATAAAAGGCATACTGTGGATCAGCTCAAGAGGATAGCTTCTTTAGGTGTTCTCACCCTGACATCTCTCAACCTCCATGTTCAGAGTAATTTCATTGCACAGTTTCAGGCTCTGCTGTACAGACCCCCACAAGACTTTACAGGATGGATTCTTGCAATGTGTGTAATGGGCTTTTTCATTTCTGCAAAGATAGTTGTTGATATTTTTATTGGGATTGCATTGAATTGGAAATTTGCTGACATCTTAACAATATTTAGTCTTCCATTCCAGGAATATGGAATGTCCTTTCATTTCTTTAGGTCTTCTTTGAGTACACTCATCAATGTTTTGTAGTTTTGTTAATTTAAGTCCTTTACTACCTTGTCTAAATTTCATCTTGAATATTTATTTTCATTTGCTATTGTAGATGAAAATCTTTACTTGAATTTCTCTTAAAATTGTTCATTACTAATGTATAGGACAACTTTGAGTTTTCACATGGATATTCTACCCTGCGAATTTGCTGAAGTTATTTACTATCTCTATGCTTCATTGCCAATTTTTATGAATTTTCCCCATAAAGTATAATGTTGCCAGCAAATAAGAAGAGTTTTACATCTTCTTTTCCTCTATGATTGTCTTTTATTTATTTTTCTTATCTCATTCCCTTGGCTAAAATCTTAAATAATGCTGAATAATATTGGTGACACTGGGCATCCTTTTTAAGCACCTGACTTCAGAGAGGAGCTTCCATTATGCACAATTTAATATGTTTTTAGCTGTGGGATTTTCATAAATAACCTTTATCATTTTGAGTTAATTTCCAACTATTACTAGTTTTTTATGTGGTTTCTCATGGATGTGTGCTGGGATTTGACAAAGGAATTTTTCTAAATCATTTAAGATTGTAATTTTTTTTACTTCATTTTATCAATAAAGTTTATTATGTTAATTTATTTTATTATGTTGAACAACCATTGCATACCCAGGAAAAATCCCACTTGAGTATCATGTTTAATTCTTTTAATGTACTGTTGGATTCTGTTTGCTATTGTTTTGTTGAGTATCATTGCATCTTTATTCACAAGGGTTTGGGCTGATAATTTTATTATCATATCTTCATCTGACTTTTCTGTTAGTGTGATATACACCCTTTGATTATATTAAATTCAGTTGTGGGGACTTTGATTGGATTACCTGTTAAGATTGCTTTGAGGGCTTTTTTTTTTATTTGTCCACATCAGTGAGGCATGACTCAGTTTGAGTCCCTATCCTCTTGGGGGGTCTGATATAAATGGGTACTCAAAAAGACAGACACAAGAAGACACAGAGAAGAGATAACTTTTTTCATTTTTGGTCTTGCCATATGACAAAAATTGGAAGGCTCAAAAAGCTAAAATCTGAGTAAAAGAAGGAACATTTGCCTGATAGCTTAGAGTTGGCCTTGGGAAGAGAGCCAAGACTGGTATAGGAAGTCCTGAGAGACAAGCCCTATGGCAGCCTACAACTGAGATCAAGAAGAAGCTGGGCCCATAGAGCCTCAAGAGGACAAAGAAGCCCAGAGGGGAAGGTTGAAACTTGGCAGAGATTCCCTGCAACCTTGCTTCAAAATGTGACAGCTGACATTTTTGAGAAAGTATCTCTTAAGTACCGTGAATTGGACTTTCCACAGCCTTGAGACTGTAAGTTTTTATCCTAAATAAATACCCTTCATAATAGCCAATAGATTTCTGGTACTTTGCATTGGCTCCACTTTGGCAGACTAATCCAGAAATTGCTATTTGGAGAGTGGGTACAGTTTTTTTGCAATTACCAAATATGCTGGAACAGTTTTTTAAATAGGTAAGAGGTATTTTTTGGAGGAATCATGAGATGCTTGATGGCAAAGGCATAGATTGCATTGAAGAGACTGTTGACAGGAATATGGAGCTTAAAACTATGTCTGATTATATATTAGAAGGAAATGATGAAACTATTACTGGAAACTAGAGGAAAGGCAATTCATGTTTGATAGTTGCAGAGAACGTAGGAGGCAGTTAAATACAGAGAATGAGGGAATGTGCCTAGAGCCAGGCAGGGAAAATGGCCATGAGACCCTGCCCCAAAAACCCTGCTATAAAGGACAAAGCCAGAAAGACTCAACCTAGACCTTGGCCACTTGGTCCAATTTGGAATTCATTATGGGGTAAAAGGAAACCCTGGATAACTCCCAAACAGGCCTCCCCATTGGCCCCCTAAGAGCTAAAAGGTGGGACAACCAATCAGAAGAGTAAACAGCTGTGATACCTCCCCAGGATTAGGAAAAAGGAAGAAGAAGGCTTTAATAAGTCCTAACCTAGGGTCCCACATGTGTGTCTTACACTGTACTACTCCCGCAACCCACGTCTAAGGTTGTGTACTTACCTCATTTCTAGTTTTCTTATTTCTTAATAAGCTCTTTACTTCCTTACCTACCCTGTGTCATGTCCTCAAGTTCTTTTATGCCAATAACCTAGAAGCCCAGAGCATTCTGGTAACATATTTGGTGAGCCAGCCAGGAGACTAAGAGGCAAGTAACACTCTCTGACCGCGATGAAAACTGGTAAGTTGAGTCTTTTAATCAGAGACTGTCTGATTCCTCTTTTGTTTTATTAATGAGACCCCCAAGATTCTCACCCTGGGCCATGCCTGGAAGCTTGTTCCTTACGTCTAGTGCCCTTGAGGCTGTTTTCCTGTAAGCCAGGAAAACTTAGTCCCTAGGAGTGGTCATAAAATTAGCTCTCATTACTACTTTTTAAGACCTCTGTAAGAGTAAAACAAAAGAGAAGACCCTAGCCAGTCCCTTCCCTAGAGGAAAAGCCTGGTTTGGATGCTTCAGTCTGAGAACCAGTCCCAGACATCTGTTAGGCTTTGTGGACACCCAGAGATATAAGACTCCAAATCCCCTGGATGTGAAGACAGAGAGCACAGATCCTGACCTACAAGATGCTGGCTTGGCAAGCTATCCATTCAGTCAGGTGTAAAAGTGGGATGCTACCCAGGCTGATGAAAAAATTTATCTTCATCTGGGATAATCGGTGGCCTCTCAAGCATTCCAGCAGACTCCCCATTGGTGTTTCTTCTCAGGAATTGGGAAATCCTGCCTACTGATGGTATTGAAAAGGAGAGGCTAATCTTTTCCTGCAACACCACATGGCTGCAGTACGGCGAAGAGTGGGCTCTGCTTGGTTCATTGAATTCCAGTTAAATCTATGTAAGAAGAAAGAAAGAGGCAGGCATATCTGAGGGCCAGAGACCACATTGTCCATGTCTCCTTAAAGAGATGTGGAAATGCACTACTAAACTGGTCATTTTTAATAAGCTCAGGAAAACTACTCAGAGGCAGAATGAAAACACAGTCTTATTTAAGGAAAGTTGGTAGAGGCAATAAATACACCCTCTAGTAGGTCCTAACTTTAGAGAAGGAGAGATCTTCCCAGGAACTCTCTTTATTAGCCAGTCTGCCTCAGATATCCATAGAAAGCTCCAGAAACTTTCCCTAAGCCCCCATATTTCCATTAACTCCCTTTTAGAAACAGTCTTCTCAGATTTTAACAATCAAGACCATGCCACCAAGTTGGAGAAGGTAAGGAGGGGCAGGCATAGGGCCTATAAACAGGCTAACCTTTTAACGGACACTGTCAAAGACAACTTGCCCTTTCAAGTTTCAGCAGAAACCTTCTTCAAGCATGCAGAGAGGCCTCTGGCTCCAAGCTACCTCACCACCCAGATCATCCTTCCAGGGGAGGATGGAAGGGGCCTGAAGCCATGCTTGAACCATCAGTCACGAGGAGATTTGGGTAACCCTTGACATGGCAGCTAAGATTCTTAATTTTTTAATTAACATGGGAGCCAATTACTAATCTGCAGTTTGGGCCTCTCTAGCCTCGGTTGTGCCTAATAAAGGGAGTGAATGAGGAATCAAGACCTAGTCTGTTTACTAAGCCACTCCACTGTAGAATAAGAAACCTCCTCATATGCCATCAGTTAAGGTTAAAATGTTCCTGGAGAGTGGCTTCCATCAGGTCTTTCCCTATGCTAAGTAAGTGTGTAAAATTATCTCTTCTGTTCTAATCTGTGCTTACTTTAACTTTGTCAGTTTCCTCATGCATAGGAACTTGTAAATCAGATTTGGGATTCTCCTGTTATAAATTGGATAACAGTGGAAAGTAACCTAAAAATGAGTCTTTAAATGTCAATACTACCTTGCAGTTTGATTTAAAATTTTAAAAATCCCACATGGAATTAGTTCAATTTGCTGGAAAATCAGAAAAACTTAAAAACATTAATTTTACTAATAAAATCATTTTAGTTGCTAAGTCAATAAAGTGCCCAATTTGTTTATTTTTAATTTTTAATATATTTTTCTTACAGAAATTGTGAACTTAAAAAACAATCATACACATGTGCAGAATTCCCAACAACACCCTTCTATCAACACCCCACATTGTGGTGGAACATTTATTACAGATTATGAACTAATATCATCAGACTATTACCAAGCCCGTAGCATACATTTGGCACACTTTTTCCATACTCCTCTCTTATCAGCACAGTACATCTTGGGCATAGATGCATGAATATTACAAGACACATGACAGCAACTGCTAGGCTCTGTCTTCCACTCTGGGCTTCCTTGCCTTCATCATTCTGCTTCTCTAGCTCTCTCCCTATTCATCCTATGTATAAAAGACTTCAGTAAGAGGATTAGGAGCCTCCCTTAGCATTGCCTTAATTGAAATAACCTAATCAAAAAGACTTTAATTGAAGTAACCTAATCAAAAGTTACCACCTACAATAGGTTCTCAGCCACAGCGTAGACCAGCTTTAAGAACATTATTTTCTGGGGTACAGCCAATCTCAAACTACCACGTTCCACTTTGTGGACCCCATAAAGACATGTCTTTCTTTATGTAAACACATTTATTCCATCACACTATTTCTAAAATATTAAATTATTTCAGTAACAATATTAAGTTAAAGTCTCATTAAAATCAGTTATAGGTGTGGTCTGTCCTAGGTCACAATTCCTCTCATGCTGCAGACCTGTTAAACAGAAAACAAGTTTTCTCCTTCTGATATAAATGGAGGGACAGTCATAGAATAATGTTCCCAGTGTAATATGGAGACATTTGAAGGTAAACAGGGTTCATGGGTCCCAAACAGTTTCAAAACACTGCAGGGCATAGTCCATTAGATTTCAAAATCTGAGACTCATTTATAGAATGATGCATTTTATGCAAGGGCTGATGGAGCAGCAACCTGACCATTTGCAAATGTTTTATTTTTTTTTAGTCTGTGTTTTATTTTTATTTTTTTATTTTTTTATTGTGGGTAAAAATCAAATTTTTCACAATACATACCAATATTTGTAAAATGATATATAAATACATATGCATATATGTGCATTTGTTTACATAAATGTTATTTGTTATATATGTATATATATATATATATTTTAAAGGTGCTTAGATTACCTAAATATTACTCAGAAATTACAGGGATTCCCGTGTTCCCCACCGCCCACACCTCCAACAACATCCCACACCACCATTCCTCATCCGTGTGGTACAACACCTGCAATGGATATACACATCCTGGGGCCTTGCCAATGTTTTAACAGCAGCCATGCTCTCAGCTCTATCTTCTTTGAGCATTTGTGTGGCTGCTGAACTCGAGGCTCCACTCTCTGGGAACTCTTGAGTGATGGCCAGATTATCTGGAATTCTGTGGGAATAAGCTCTACTCTCATGGGGTGGAGTCCATACTCTCCCTAATATCCAGGGATGTGCTCCACCCTTTCTGAAGACTGGGGTGATAGCACTCTTCTTGAACAATGAATCAAAATGTCTTCACTGTTCAAGTGCCAGTGCATACACAACTTTTCCACATACATGGGTGGGTCTGCTCTATAAGCCTGAGAAGATGTCTTAAGTACAGACCTCAGTTTCCATGGTTCTGTCCTTGAAGACATTTTCCTTCAATATATAACTTTACAGTTCCTTTAAATCCTTTAATTGTTGGTTTTGCATATAAAATAAATGGGTGCCAACAAAGTCAGACAATGTGACTTTCCACAAATCCTTTCTGGATAACTGCATTTCCAATCCTGATTTGCACAAAAATGGCTGAGTTGCTCCATGTTTGGTTAAATAATCACATGCAGCACTACTCTCTGGGGACTTGCTTTTAAGAAGCTCAGGATTTTTCAAAACTTCAATTTCTGGATTCTCTGTGTCCAGTTCAGTTCTCAACTGACACCTTTCCTCTCATATTTTACTATAAGCTCCCAGGAGAAGCCAGGCCACATGTTCCATATTTAGTTTGGAAATCTCCTCAGCATATATCCATGGCCATCATTTTCATATTCTAGATTCCATCTGACATCAAAACACAATTTTGCCAAGTTCTCTGCCATTTTAAAGCAAGGGTCACTTTTCTTCCTGTTTGCACTGACACATTCATCATTTTTGTCTTATGCCTCTTTTGAAGTACCTTTAGCATACAAATTTCTACAGTCTCCACAAAGCAATCTAGATATTTTTTATCAAGCACCTCACAATTTTTACAGAATCTACCCTCTACTTCTTTATAAAATCATTCCCACATTTTTGGTATTTGGAATAGCAGAACCTCACTCTCCTGGTATCAACATCTGATTTAGTTTGCTAGGCTACTGAAAACAATATCACATCAATACCTCTTATGGGAATACTTAATGACTTGGGGAAAAGTTCCTTCTGACTATAACAAAACAGGTTATTTTCTTCCAATATAACAATGAGGCACAAGCATAAGATAAATATTTGCATTACTATAAGGAGAATTTTGGAGGGAAACATGTGTCACTGGTCCCCAACAGTTCTAAAAACCTGCAGGGCAAACTACCTTAGATTTCAATTTCTGAGAATCATCCTTAAAATGATGGTTGCTTCCCCTTAGGCCTTCATAGGGGTCCATCCTTTCCACAGAATTTCCCCATGGCCATTTTCTCAATGCCACCCTCATCAAGCATCTGGGTGGTGACTGAGCTCCAGACTTCACCCTCCAAGAACACTGAGTGATGGCCACACTTTTCCTAATTTCTGGGGTACAATCTCAACACCCTTGGTACAGTGAAGAGGCAGCAACATTCTCCCTAATCTCTGGCATACAGGCCCAACCCCCTCAGAAAAGTGAACAGTAGAGTGGTGACCTCACTCTCTACAACTTATGGGGAATAGGCCCAGCCCCTTCAGCAAAGTTAGGTGGGGACATAACTCTTACCAACCACTAGGGAATGAGCTTCATCTTCACTGTAGCCTGAGGTAGCCAAATTCTCCCTGAACGATGGACAGGAACATCCACCCTCCTCAAAGGTTGGGGCAAACTCACCCTTTTTGTACACTTGGGTGGGGTACATCTCTAGGACCAAGGAGATGTCTTGATCCAGACCTCAGTTTCCATGATTTTCCTCTTGCAGTCATTTTCCCTTCCATCTCTCCCCTCCCTGTCCCTATTAACTCAGGCTGACAGTGGTTCCTTTGATACAGGTCTCTCAAAAAACTTGTTGATCTAGCATTTAAGTAGCAGGAGTCAAAGCCATAAGAGAGTAATACTTTCCACAAGTCTTTCCTGGATAAATGCATTTTCAATCCTTATTTACAAGCTCAAAGTTTATTTAATTCCTCAAAAGGGACACTATCATCTGGGAGTTTGATTTCCAGAAGTTTGGAATTCCTGAAATCAGTCTCTGGTTTCTTTTTCCCCAACAATTCACTTCTCAGCTTTTCTCTTTCTTCTCATATTTTTCTATAAGCTGCAATTAGAAGCCAGATCACTTTTTCCACAAATACTTTGGAAATCTCCTAGACTAAATGTCTAAATTCATCATTTTCCAATTATTATTTTCAACTAACATCAGGAGTCAATCTTGCTACATTTAGTGGAATGCTCCGAGTTCCAGGCTTAAGGACATGCCATAGGGTAAGCAAGGGAATGAAGAGTTTATTAAGAAACAAGAAAGCTAGAAATGGGATAAGTATAAAACCTTAGACATGGGTTGTGGGCATTCTACAGGGAAGACATCCACGTGGCACCCCAAGTTAAGCCTATTAAAGCCTTTCCTCCTCCTCTTTCCTAATGTTGTGGAGGGAACTCAGCTGTTTGTTCTGATTGGCTGTCCCACCTGTTAGCTCTCAGGAGGCCAATGGGAAAGCCTGTTGTTTAGGAGTTATCTGAGGTTTCCCTTTGGCCCAGGAAAGTGTTCTAAATGGGGCCACATGTCCAGGTGTAGGTGAGGGCTTTCTGGCTTTGTCTTTAGTAGTAGGTGGTCCTGGGTGGGGTCTCAATGCCATATTATCTGGCATGTCCCAGCCACCTTCCCTTATTCCCTATACTAACCTGCCTCAATTCTCCCCTCAGAGAGTTAAAAACCTCTTTCTTAAGGGGTCAATGGGAGATGGTCATTCTTCTGTAGCTGCTTCCTTCTGGTTAGAGAGAATAGTCCCTGATTGACAGGGTGTAAAACACTGTGGTTATTCTATTGAAGTTGAAGGAAGACATGTCTGGCACCCTGGATGGAGCTGTATGAAATCCCTGTATGATTAATAACTTGTTCTGGAGAGTGTTGATTCTGGAGAAATAAACTTTTAAAATTTAAGATACATGGTCCTACTAAAAGGATAAAGAAGTTGGTGATAAATAGGTCCAAAATAGATGTCAGCCATGACATACTGGACAATGAGAATAAGAAAGGCTCTGTGCCTCCAGAGGCTTCATCCCCCCAAAGTTGATGGGAAACAAGATTCTCCCTTGAGTTCTTTTATGCTGTTGGTTAACTCTAATGAGAGATTGTGGTAGACCTGCTGGGTTTGTATAATTTGCCAACCACTGTTCCCATAGTGGTAGTTATGCCTAGGACAGCTAGGAGAGGGATAAGGAGAGGCACTGCCCTAGTCATAAACTTACAATGATAGTATAGGCAATAACAAGACAAGCATATGGCAAGCAAAATAAGGACTGTACTTAAGAGAGTCATTCCATTATCTTATAGGTAACTTCTTTAACTACTTAAAAAATGAATTAAGTTTTCCAGGACTCTTAATATGTTCAATATCCCTCTGCATATGGTCTAGAAAAGAAGAGAAAATATTATATTCATCAAGTATATGGGTACAGGATGTAATAATAATCAATGTACAATTTCCTCTTTGAGCTACTGTTAATAGATGTAAGCTTCAGGTTTGCAATACCATACATATTGTCTCTCCATGGGAGTAGGCCATAATGCCAATTGTGTTTAAGTTTTACTCATATTGCTCTGGTAATTATTACTCCACTTGGTATGTCTTTCACACAGCCAGCATGATGGAGCACTGTTGGCCCTAGAGAGAGGCTCCAGTGTTTCAATGGCCTTATGCATAGCAACCCTTTAGCACTATGAAATAGAGTCAATCTGGAGGCAATGTTCATTGTAAATCTGGTTATATCATGCCATCAATGGCTGCAATGTACTCTCCACCCACTTCAGGAGCATGTCCAGATGTGGTAGATACCTTTATTGTTTTAAGGGT
>JAQZBX010113393.1:0-10113 GCA_029593785.1 Cabassous unicinctus | reverse complement strand
GAATAGAATCTGTTTTCATTATTTAGTGAGCCTCTTTATTCCTAATTATGTTGTTTTTTATTTTCTATTCTGTTTGGCATAAATATAGCAACCTCGCCTTTCTTTATGTATTTGCTTAGTATTTCTTTTATTGCCTTTATTTTCAACCTTCCTATATCCATTTGTTTTAGGTAGGTCTTTTGTAAATAACTGGTTCCCCCTCCCTCCACCACCATAGACACACAGTCTGGCAATCTCTCTTACCTGTCAAGTTTAGTCCACTTATATGTATTTTCATTATTAATACATGTTAACTTGTTTCTGCCATCTTAATTTTTATTTCTTTTTGTCCTAGTATTCTTCTTTGTTTCCTTTTTCTCCTTAACTGTATTTATTGAAAAATTTTTGTTACTTTTTTATTCCATAAGTTTTTTCTCTACTGGTTTGGAATTTATACTCTATTTCTATTCACAGCATAGTTACTCTTGCAATTTTACCAGGTATGTTTAAATTGATAAGGTCTAAAATACTAACTCAACTCCCTTCCTGAAAAATATAAGGTCCTTGGAATACTTTTAAGTCCAGTCATCCCTTCCCAATTTGTTTTATAGTATTTTGGTTCTATCCTTTTTTTTATGAACAACTTTATTTCAAAGTCACAAAAATAAAAGAACAGAAAAAGGCAGCTCAACAAGTTATGTTCTTTTTCAGGAACTTTTATCTCATCTAATTCTAACTGCTAACTCAGTTGTTTCTTTAGTGTTCAGAAAGATACACAGATGAACACAGATTAGTTAAATGACATAGTCAAAGTCTCCTTATTAATGGAAAGAAAAGAAGAAGAGAAAGAAATTCATATCTCACAAAACCAAACCCCATATTCTTTTTTTTAACCTTGAAAATTAATATAGCACCAACTTTGCTTTTGCTACAAAAATGTTACAATATTGCTGTTAACTATAGTCCCTAAATTACATTGGTTATATTTTCCCCATGTATCACCACATTCTTAACACCGTGTAGGAGAAGTACATTCCTATATTTATATTATTGACCACAATCCTCATCTACTTCCAAAATCATTGTTATACATTCCCAATATTATCCTCCATCTGTCCTCCAACTAACAGTAATCTTAACTAGACTACTCATTTCAGCCACAATCATATCCATAAATCAAGAGTGTTTGTTACATTCATTATAATGGGTTACCATCAAGTCCAACCATTACCACATATTTACATTTGACTTTATTAAACATTCTACATACATCCAGCATCTTCTCCCCCTTCTTATCCCATATTCCATCTCCCACCAACCTATATTTTCATAGTCCATCTCCATAATTCTACTCATTTTATTTAGTTCATATCGGTGAGACCATATAATATTCGTCCTTTTGTGTCTGGCTTATTTCATTCAGCACAATATCCTCAAGGTTCTTCCATGTTGTCATGTGCTTCCCCAATTGATTTCTTCTTACACTTGAGTAATCTTCCATCATATGAATATACCACATCTTTTTTATCCATTCATTGGTTGATGGACACTTAGATTGTTTCAATCTTTTAGCAATTGTGAATAATGCTGCTGTGAACATTGGTGTGCAAATAACTGTTCACGTCCTTGCTTTCAGCCCTTCTGAATATATTCCTAGTAGCAGGAGTGCTGGATCATATGGCAGTTCTATATTTAATTTCCTGAGGAACTGCCAGATTGTCTTCCACAGAGGTTGCACCATTTTACAGTCCCACCAACAGTGAAGGAGTGTTCCTATATCTCCACATCCTTTCCAGCACTTGAAGTTTTTATTTTTTCTTTTAATAATGGTCATTCTGTGTGGGGTGATATCTCATTGTAGTTTTGATCTTCATTTCCCTAAATAACTAGTAATGTTGAATATGTTTTCATGTGTCTTTTGGCCATTTGTATTTCAACTTCAGAAAAATGTTCAAGTCTTTTTTTTTTTTTTTCATTAACGGTACCAGGGCTGGGGAATGAGCCCAGGACCAGGGAATGAACCTGTGACCTCGTAAATGGGAAGCTGGCACTCAACCACTGAGCCACATCGGTTCCCCTGAGTTGGTTTTTTGATTGTTTGTTTGTTTATTTATTTTTAGGCAGCACCGGGGACCGAACCCAGGACCTCCCATGTGGGAAGCAGGTGCTCAACTACTCGAGCCACATCCACTCCCCCTAATTCATTTTTGTGTTTGCTGAAGCTTATTATTGAACTATGCCAAGATCCACTGATATGGATTCTGCCCTGAATGATCATGTATTCTTATAAGAGATGGAGTGTCTACATTTATAACTCCAATACCATGTAAAAATTAATAATTCCCACAGGAGAAACACAGAGAAATGTCATTTGATAAAGTGGTGCCAGGGAATCCAGAGAATTTCTGCCCAACTGGGGGTGAGGCAGGAGGTAGAATGCAAAATCTTCAATTCTTTTGCCCATTTTTTAATGTGGTTGCTTGTCATTTTGTTATTAAGTTGTATGATCTCTTTATATAACATGGGGATCAATCCCTTATGAGTTATGGTGTCTGAAGATTTTTTTCCCATTGAGTAGGCAGCCGTTTTACTTTCTTGACACAGCCTTTTGAAGGACAAAGGTGTTTAATTTTGAGGCAGCCCTATTTTTCTTTTGTTCCTCGTGCTTTGGGTGTAAGGTCCAAGAAACCACCACCAAGCACAAGATATTGAAGATATTTCCCTACATTTTCTTCTAAGAGTTTTATGGTTCTAGTTTTATATTGATCCATTTTGAATTAATTTTGGTAAAAGGTGTGAGATAAGGGTCCTCTTTCTTTTAGATATGAACATCCAGTTTTCCCAGCACCATTTGTTGAATAGACTGTTCTGATCCAGCTGAGTGGGTTGTGACAGCCTTATCAAAAATCACTTGACCATAGATGTGAGGGTCTATTTCCAAACTCTCGATTTGATGCCATTGGCCAATCTGTCTATCTTTATGGTGGTACCATGCTGGTTTTGTTTGTTTGTTTGTTTATTTTTACCACTGTAGCTAGATAATATGCTTTAAAGTCTGAAAGTGAGAGTCTTCCAACTTTGTTCTTTTTAAAGATATTTTTGGCTATTTGGAAGCCCTTACCCTTCCAGATAAATTTGATAATTGGCTTTTCCAATTCTACAAAGAAGGATTTTGGAATTTTCATCAGGTTTGTGTTAAATCTGTAGATCAGTTTGGGTAGAATTGACATCTTAATTATATTTAGTCTTCCAACCCATGAACATGGAATATCCTTCCATTAATTTAGATCATCATTGGTTTCTTTTAGCAATGTTTTATAGTTTTCTGAATATAGGTCCTTTATGTTCTTGGTTAACTTTATTCCTAAATATTTGATTATTTTAGTCGCTATTGTAAATGGAAATTTTTTCTGACTTCCTCCTCAGATTGCTCATTAGTAGTGTATAGAAATGCTATTGATTTTTGTGTATTAATCTTGTATCCTGCCACATTGTTGAAATTGTCCAAGTTCTATTAGGTTTGTTGTGGATATTTTGGGATTTTCTAACTATAGTATCATATCATCAGCAAATAATGAAAGTTTTACTTCCTTTCCTATTGGGGTGCCCTTTATTTCTTTTTCTAGCTTAATTGCTCTAGCTAGAACTTCTTAGCACAATATTGAATAAGAATGGGGAGAGGGGGTGTATTAGTCAGCCAAAGGGGTGCTAATGCAAAATATCAGAAATGGGTTGGTCTTTATAAAGGGTATTTATTTGGAGTAGAAGTCCACAGTTACCAGGCCATAAAGTGTAAGTTTCTTCTCTCATCAAAGTCCATTGCCACATGTTGGAGCAAGACAGCTACTGACGCTTGCCAGGGTTTAGGCTTCTTGGGTTCCCGGGGCTGCATTTCTCTCCAGGCTTAGCTCCTCTCTTTCCTCCACAAGGCCAGCCGTAGACTATCAGGTGAACCGCTCTCTTCTCTTCTCCTGGGGCCTTCTCTCCACCATCAAAACTCCAACATCAAAACTGCTACTCAAAACGGCTGCAACTCTGCTCTTTGTGATGCCTTTTATATTTTATTCCCCACCCACCAAGGTGTGGGGTTCAACACCCTACTGATGTGGCCCAGTCAACACCCTAATCATAACTTAATCATGCCCAGATGAACAGATCAGTTTACAAGCATAATCCAATATATATTTTTGGAATTCATAATTACATCAAATTGCCCAATGGCTACAGGGGGCATTCTTACCTTGTTCCTGATCTCAGTGAGAAAGCTTTCAGTATTTCACCTTAAGTACAATGTTAGCTCTGGGTGTTTCATATATGCATAATATCATACTGGGAAAGTTTCCTTCTACTCCTATCTTTCAGAGTGTTTTTCTCAAGAAAGGCTGTTGCATTTTGTCAAATGCCTTTTCTGCATCATTTGAAAAGATTATGTGATTTTTCTTCTTCAATTTATTAATGTGGTGTATTACACTGATTGATTTTCTTATGTTGAACCACCCTTGCATTACCTGGGATAAATCCCGCTTGATTGTGATGTATAATTTTTTAAATGTATTTTTGGATTTGGTTAGCAAGTATTTTCTTGAGGATTTTTGCATCCATATTCAGTAAAGAAATTGGTCTATGATTTTCTTTCTTTGTAATATATTTATTTGGCTTTGGTATTAGGGTGATGTTAGCTTCATAGAATGAGTTTGATAGCGTTCCTTCCTGTGAAGCCATCTGGTCCTGGACTTTTCATTTTGGGGAGGTTTTTGAGTACTGTTTCAATTTATTTAATTGTGATTGGTTTGTTGAGGTCTTCTATTTCTTCTAGGATCAGTGTTGTTTGTTCATGTGTTTCTAGAAATTATCTAGAATTTTTTTCTAGAACACGTTTGTTCATGTGTTTCTAGAAATTTGTCCATTTCATCAATGTTGTCTAGTTTTTTGGCATACAGTTGTTCATAGTATACACTTATGATCTCTTTTATTTCTGCTGGGTCAGTGGTAATGTCACCCTTCTCATTTCTGATTATATTTATTTGCATCTTCTTTCTTGTTTTCTTTGTTATCTAGCTAAGGGTTTATCAATTTTGTTGATCTTCTCAAAGAACCAACTTTTAGTTCTGTTGATTTTCTCTACTGTTTTTTTTTCCTCCATTTCATTTATTTCTGCTCTAATCTTTCTTTCTTTCTTTCTGCTTGCTTTGGCATTGATTTGCTGTTCTTTTTCTAATTCCTCCAGGTGTGCAGTTAAGTCTTTGATTTTAACTCTTTCTTCTTTTTTAATATAAACATTGAGGGCTATAAATTTCCCTCTTAGTACTGCCTTTGCTATATCCAATAAGTTTTGGTATGTTGTCTTCTCATTTTCATTTGTCTTGAGGTATTTACTGATTTCTCTTGTAATGTCTTCTTTAACCCAATTATTTAAGAGTGTATTGTTTAATCTCCATATATTTGTGGATTTTCCCTTTTTCCACCTGTTATTAGTTTCCAACTTAATTCCATTATGATCAGAGTAATTGTTTTGTATAATTTCAGTGTTTTTAAATTTATTGAAATCTGACTTAAGTCCCAACATGTGGTCTATCCTGGAGAAAGATCCATGAGCACTTGAGCAGAATGTATATCCTGCTGTTTTGGGTTGTAATGCTCTATAAATGTCTATTAGATCTAGTTCATTTATCATATTATTCAAGCTCTGTGTTTCCTTATTTATCCTCTGTCAAGATGGAGTGTAGAAGTTTCCATCTATTATTTGTAGAGATGTTTATTTCTCCCTTCAGTTTTGCCAGTGTGTCTCATGTATTTGGGGGCACCTATGGTAGGTACATAAATAGTTATTATTGTTATTTCTTCTTGGTGAATTGTCCCTTTTATAAATATATCTTTTCAAGGGCTCTCCCCCTTGTTTTTTCCTATCAGACTGTGTAATACACCTAGTTTATTTGTATTTATATTTTATAAAAACAGTCATATATGTAATATTACCCATAATCGTATTTCCAATGAAGTTTCACTATGTTATACAGTCCCTTGTTACATTTTTAAACTTTCCTTCTAGTAATATACATGTCCTTAGACTTTCCCTTTCAACCAGTCATACCCATATAATAGCTCTACTAGTTACAAACACTGTAAAGTACTTTCACTCTTTCTATTCATTTCCAAAGATTTACAAACAACCTTTTTACCAGTTCTTCACAGATTAACCATTAGCTTTCCATTCTCTAGCCTTATTCTATTTTCTGGTGATCTTTATTCTAATTATTAACTCCATGAGTTTATACAATATATTCAGTTCATAATATCGCAATCATACAGTATTTGTCCTTTCTTTAATGTATTTTTAATCTCATCTATTGTGTCTTTCATTCCAATAAGCTCTGTTACTTTTTTGCAGGCCTTCAAATTGTTCTTTGTGCTCACACAGTGTCATCTTAATCTCTTTTATCTCTTTAGTCATATTTTCCCTCATCTCCTTAAATTGATTAAGGAGGTTTGTTTGAACATCATGTATTAGTTGTCTTAAATCCTGAATCTCATCTAGATTCTTGGCTTGCTCTTTGAGTGGGCCATATCTTCCTGTTTCTTAGTGTGAGTTATCTTTTGTTGATACCTAGGCATCTGCTTATGATGATGATTTTGCTTTGTTGATCAATTTCTCTCTCTTGCCTAGTGGCTTTATTTCACAGCTCTTCTTTGATTTTTAGTTTAATTTTTTCTAAAACTTCAATATTGCTCTGTTTAAGTAGTCAAATCTGTGACAAGGAGCTGTTAATTGGGCCCAACTAGGTCTCCCGTACCTGGGAAAGAATCACGTGAGACCAGTCTCTCTTCCTTCACTTTCCCCGCTGGCCAGCAAATGGTGCTCCTCAGCAAACCCTTCCACTGACATGAATCCTTCCACTGACATGAATCCTTCCATTTCCACTAATTCGTCTGAGCTAGTGAATTTTGGTAGTTACATTTGCTGAAGAGAAACCACAGTCAGCCATCCACTGCACCCTCCCTTTTCCTGGTAGGAATCTGTCCTTCCCCTCTCCGTTGACTGCTCAGCTACAGGCTTTACTGAGGCTGTTCATCTTGGAGGTGGGGGATATTCCTGTATAGTCTCATGCTTAATAGCTTGTTTCCTCCTGAATTTGGTACTTCCTTTATTCTTGGTATAATAGTATTTTAGGAGGGGTGAAATGTATTTCAACCATGATTTTCTACTAGGAACTATTGGCTGAATCTTGAAAGACAAATCTGACACTGATCATTTATTTGCTTGACCTTAGTTGATAGATATCCCATGGAACTAAATTGGGCTTTTATTCTCCTGAGAGGATTTATATCAGCTTCTACAATAAGCGCTATAGCTGGGCAGGATATTAATCTAGGATCACTTTAGTCTTCTTTAAGGATTCTGGCCTAGAGCCAGAATCTCAGGTCCATCCTTCTTTTCTTCCTCCTGGCCAATTTATAGGGCCCTTGACTGAACCAGTCTCTGTGGTCAGAATCATGGAATATTTTGATTGGCTAGGTTAGGTCATGTGACCACCCTTGGTAGTCCCTGCTATTAGTCCCATAAGGAATGCTATGATCCATAAAGAAGGGAGGGAAGAGGGTAGATTGGTAAAGTGGGCAGATTCTCCCAAGAAAACTCAGAATGCTAGTACTGTAAGAATTGAAAATGAATGCTGGGTAGGAAAATAGCAGATGTCCTTCACAGATGATGATATGAATTTTACTGTAGAAGAAGAGGTTTCTTATATAGATTATTATTTAAATTTGGAGGAGCCCTTAATAAACACATATCTCTACTTTTGGGTTGGAAGAAATTAGAGCTGTCACTTCTGAAAGATATGGTATTTCTTTATTTTAGGGACTTTCTTCTTGATAAGAAATTGTCAAAATTAACAGAGTTGGGAAATCAAGGAACTCTAGTTTTTAATTATATTTAAATTTGTGTTTAACTCAATAAATCATGCAAACTTTCTTTCCCACTTTGGGGTGCTTGAATCTCAACCCCACCATTACTAGTCTCTGACATTAAGTCAGTTATCCAACTTCTCTGAACCAAAGTTTCCTCATTTAGAGAATGGAGATAATATAATCTGCCTTGCCTTATGAGTATTAAATAAACAAATGTTTTAAAAACAATTAGTTAGCATTTAGAGTTAAATAAGCATTTACTAAATGCTTGCTATTAATATCAACAAGATTTGGATATAGAGACTATTTACTGTGCTTTAGAAATAAAACAACATATGAATGTAACGCCTTGAGGAAATTATGGTATCTCTGTTTTTTTGTTTTTTTTTTCTTTTTCAGGTTCCTTCAAATATGTCAGATATATGTTGTATTATTAAAGCATCACCAGGAACTAGACAAGTGAAAGTTAAAGGTGTTACTGTAAAGAAGAAGAAATATTCTCCTTCAAAAGATATTCCTCAAGGTAATGTAGCATGAATGCAGAACTTACTTTTTGGATGATATAAAACATTTTTTCATTGTAAACATTTTATGTACACAGGAAATTCAGTTATAAATTATTTTCTGACAGGTGTTGCATTAGGGCAAATGGTAAAATTATAAAAATTCTGGTCAGGTTTCAGAACTTGAGTATAATGTTTTTTGAAAGATAAATATTTTGTTGATTTAAAATATATTTAACTTGAGTACCTTCTCTTGTAAGTATTTGGGATTTAGTGTCATTTGCATTTTATTTTCAGTAATATTACTTTTAAAGATATGGAAATGTTTTTAAATTCACAGACATTGTCAGGTACTGCCTCTATGAAAGACACTGTGCTAAGCATTTATTTGTCACTACAACTTTATGATTGACAGGACAAGTGCTATTATTCCCATTTTACTTATTAAGAATCTGAGATTTAGATTAGTATGCAATTTGTCCAACAACAAACCACTAGCAAGTGGTGAGAGGGATTCATTCTTTCAAGGTTTCTAACTTCAGGTTTAGAATTTTCTGTTCTCCCATCATTGTATTTCAGGAAGAATGTTTAATTATTCATTAGCACTGTGGAACCTTTAATGACTAAGCAACCAATGAAGCAGTTAAAATGTAATAGACTCTGTATAAACCAATCATACACTCTTGATCCTTGTCCCCATTTCCTACACAGAGCCTGTGTTGAACATCTAATTCCATAGAATCTCTTTTAGGTTTCTTGAATATTTAATTCAGTGCCGCTCATTTGACAATAATATACTGCTATGTGATATAATATACAATACTGCCTTTTCATGTTCTTTAGGTTATGAAGTTTTCAAGGACAAAGGCCACAAAATAATTTTCTTTCTATCTTTGATAATATTAGCATGGTGGTAAGGAATAGTAGATGGCCAAACTTTAATTGTATATAGACTCATTTGTTGAATAAATGAATCAAAATGTCTTGACCAGACTTGATTAGTTCATTAATCTTAAGAATGTATAAAAGTTGCTTCATATAAATTTGCATGAAAATGAAACATACTTTAAAGGTCTATGGTTATGGTTTCTTTAATTTTATAGTTATAGAAAAATAATTGACTTGTTCATGAACTTTCAAGGTTTATTTGAGAACAGACAGATGGCTGGCTGTCAAGCTATGGAGAACTTTGGCTGGATAATTTTAGCATTCCTCACTTTTTAACACTCAGCTTTTTAACACTATGCACTAGCCTGTACTTCTGTTGAAAATGCTTTCAACCAAGCAGTGAAGTACACATAGTAATTCTTTACACTTATTTTAAAAGTCTTTATCTTCACTACTAGATTGATTCTGTTTTGTTGTATTCTGATAACCATCTGTTATTGTGTGTATCAATTAGGGTTTGACCTGAGAAACAGAACCACAATCAGTGATTTGATACAAGAGATTTATCATAGGTATTAAACTTACATAATGGTGGAAGATGGTGACTAAGTCTATGGAAGGCTGTGGTTGCCTCTGCATCTGATGGTGGACCTGCAGGTCAGCAGCAGGGAAGAAAAGTTGCATGTGAAGTGGGGAGGAGATCAACAATAAACTGGAACCTGAGAAAACAAACTGGTACACAAGAGACTTATAGAAGTTACTGGTACCATTTGTCATAATGTTGCACATGCACATTTCAGAGAAGCTGAAGGAGGAGATCTGGTGGGAGCTGGAAGAT
>JAQZBX010113392.1:0-10118 GCA_029593785.1 Cabassous unicinctus | reverse complement strand
TGATTACCTTGACTTTCATACTTTCTGCTTTATTTATTCCTAAATTAAAAACTACCAAAATGTTTTTCATTTGGATTTAATATGTAGTTTAATATTTAAAGTGTAATAACTGCTAAGAGATTTTTTAACAACTAAGAGAAAAGACAAAGACAATCCTCAAATATATTTTCAAAGAAAAAAAAAGACATATTTGTGCAGATTTTTAACATTGTTTCTTTTTTTTTTTCCTTCCCCCCTGAGATGGCTCCCTCATCTGTAACTCACTGTCTGTTCACTGTGTTTGCTCATTGTGTCCGCTCATTGTGTCTGCTCATTGTGTCTGCTTGTTGTATCCACTTGTCTTCCTTAGGAGGCACCGGAAACCAAACCCTGGACCTGCCATGTGGGAGGCAGGCACCCATCCACTTGAGCCACATCCATTCCCTGCTTGTTGCGTCTGCTTGTTGCATCTGCTCCTTGGTCAGCTTGTGCATCAGTTCGTCTTCTTTAGGAGGCACTGGGAACCAAACCTGGGACCTACCAGGTGGGAGGCAGGTGCCCAACTGCTTGAGCCACATCCGCTCCCCAACCTTCTTAATGGTATCACATCTCCCAAGTTATACTCCTTGCAACATATTCTCAGCTGTTCTCTTACTAATCCTCCTTAACAGTTAAATAACAGCATCCTTAATAATACTGTCTTCCCTTGGGATTTACATAAGGGACTTCTGAAAGTTGAAAGAGAAATTCAAGGCCAAGGGCATAGGCTTTTAATTTATGATATTTACAAAAATGTATGAAAAAAAAATAAAATCCCCTCTGTGTATACTCTTCTGGAGAAGGTTTAAAAGTAATATCTTACTAAAAATAATGCAATATAATGGCAGCATATTGAGTGACTTAGCACAATATGTATGCAGAGAGTGATGGAAAGTAAGATTTCTTTCTTTCTCCAAGCCCTTAAACTATGCATCTTTATCTTAAATTACTATGTTTGTTTTGCTTGTTGGTTGATTTTTTTATTTGATTTTTTAGTTAAGATAAATATACTAAACAAAAAAACAAAATCAAGTGGACTGCTAGGAAAAGCTTTAAATGGGGATACATGGAGCAAAACATTTTGATTAAAAGTAAGTGGATATATTGTTTTTTGGTTACTAAATTATAATCCCAGAAAAGTAAATAGTCAACATTTTGTGATTCATATTCTATTTTAAATCAATTACAGTGTAGTTTTTCATGGCCTATGGCTTTTGCTGGAAATTTTTAAAAAATTGCTAACAAATTAAGGACTATTAAAACATTAATAGCATTTCTGTTAGATATAGAAAATTTATTGTTGATGGTTATCAATCAAAGACAATTGGAAATTATTTGGAAATTACAAGTCATCTCACAAGAGTAAAAAATTAATAATAAACTAATAATACATTTAATGAGAAGTTTACATACTATTTATGAATCATAATTTTCTTAAAATAAAGTTCCCAAATAGGCCAAGTTCCTGGGACCTCTGGAATAATGTAAATAAAGCAAAGATTAACCTTATTTAAGAATTCATAGAGTCTGTAATCACCATGGGAACAGTGATTCTGAAGTTTTAAATCTGATCCAGTTTAATACATTTTTAAAAATTTTAATAATGTCCTTATTGAAACATCTTCTCCAATAGCATGAGATTCAAACCTCTCCCTTTGCAAACAACTGCACCTTGCCGAATTTACCATTAGTATCACTATGAAGAAAAGGAAATAATATTATGGCATTTTGTGTTTTGGGATACTCATCCAACTATTTTCTTATAATTGCATAAAATGTGTAAATTATGTCCTTTCAAAGGATGTATAAATATTCCAATGGAATTAGATCTCCCAAATTCTTTGTCATTGTGCATTCTCCCATTATATGGCAATTTCATACAATACTGTTTTACATAATACTACACAGAAAAGAAAAGCAGCTCATATTCATATATCTGAGTTATCAAGTAACTTATAATAAATATCTCTAGAGAACTTGCATTCTCATAAAGAGAAAAGGGGGCTATAAGAAGTCTTTTAAACATTAAAATGTGATTTACTATGGGAGTAGTGTGCTAGTAAAGAAAGGAAGGAAAAAAATCAAGGAAAATGTAACAATATCGTAGCCTTCAGTGTGGTTCACACCCATTTTTTGAAGGGTCTAAGCTAGATGAGTGTGGATGAAATTTCTCTTGTATATGGAAATATATTTTGTGGGGCTAGTATAAAAGATCATTTGTTTTGGGGTTTGTTTGTTGTTTAATAACTTTATGTGGGCATAAAATCTCTAGGTTTCTGAAGACCTCTTTACTTCCTATTAGCATAATCTGCCAACTTCAACATTTACTTTATCAACCAGGTTCCTGAGAAGATTATAGTTTGTAATATCTGGGTAATATATAATCATTTGCATATAAGATATCTACTTCCAGCCTAAGTGAATAAACTTGGTTTAGACCAAGTATCCCTTAGGAGAACTAGAAAACATAAATCAAATTATACATTACACACACAGGAGCGCTAGTAATGCAATGAAGACTTGATTATTCAAGAACATAAATACAGGCCACTCCTATACATTTGAATATATTTTTCATTTCAAGTTATTTTAGAGTTTTAAAATGACAAGGGGGAGGCCAAGAAGCTACGAAGAGCTGTCTACAACTTCACAGGGAGAACAGGACAAAATGTGAATTTAAAAAGGCCAAGGGAAAAAAGCTTTGATAAACAATCAGAGCTTTCACTGGACACTAGTGAAAGGCTAGAAGTAAATAAAAATCAGTGTTCTCAATGACTGAAGCCCAGCTTCAAGTCAGCTCAAACCCTGACTGGATTAAGGTGATTTGTTTCTACCCTAACTGAAGCCAAAAGCAAAAATAAGTAATCTCTGGAGAACAAAAAAGGACAGATAATCTGAAATTATCTCTACAGCTTTCATAGACAATAGAAACAGACTATGACCAAAATAATCAATTAAAAATTCCAGAACTGATTAACAAAATAACATTGCTATGTACCCTCCCCCAAGGTATATTTTTATGTGTATGCTACTTTTTGGGGGAAAAAAATGATGTCTCAAAAAGAAAGAAAAATGAATTTTTCTGTAATGTTGAAATGAATAGTTAATTTGGGGGAAGAAATGTGAATTATTTTTCTCACACTATACTGTAAATTGAATTCCACATAATTAATATAATTACCATAATATATAATATAATTAACATAATAATGAGTAACTTTACAGTGGAGAAAACTGGCCAACATTACCTAAGCCAAATCATTAAGGTCAGCACGAACAGGGATAAGTCCTTTTGACAGTATGTACTCTTGAAATGATGGGATGAAAATAGTCCTTACCTTTATGGTCTTACTCCAAACAAGCAAACAAAACAACGTATGCTTACAGTCTAATCATGAGAAAAATACCAGACAAATACCAATGGAGGGGCATTCCATAAAATACCTGACCAGCATTCCTCAACACTGCTACTGTCATCGAAGCAAGAAAAATGGGAGAAACAGCCAAGAAGAGTCTAAGGAAACAAGATGGCAAAATGTAATGTGATATAGTAGACATGATCCTGGAAAAGAAAAAGGACATTGTGTTAAAACCAAAGAATCTGAATAAAACATGGATTTATGTATCAATATTGGCCCATTTATTGTAACAAATATATCATACTAATGTGGGATGTTAATAATAGGGGAAACTGGATATGAGTTACATAGAAAATTGCTGTTATAATTTGGCAATTTTTTTGTAAATGGAAAAGCTTTTAAAACAAAATGTTTATTAAAAATGTTTCAACAGCATAAAATAATGAAGATTATAAGATAATTCTGGTAAATGCAAATTGTGGGTTTTTATAGATGTCATGAAAATATGATGGAATGTAACTATATGATTTTTTTAAAAGACATGTCTTTAAAGTAAATAGCAACTGAAAAAAAGTCATACCATGTAACTAACTAGTTACTATGCCTCCACTAATCACAAGAATAGGGTCATAGATTAATTGCTTAAGTCTTTATCTCTAGCTCTTAGCATTAACCATTCAAAAGAAACTAATTATATAAATTGTGTACAGTATAGTGAAAATGTTAGAAAAATAAATACAATATCAATAATCAACTAAGAAAAGCAGGAAAACAAAGATTTAAATAAGAGCAAAACATAAAGTTTTGAAAGAAAGAGGAAATGGTAGGATTTATAAATAGGTGAAAAGATATAATTCTTAAAAAATAAAACAGAAAAAGACAGTAGCTAATTCAAATAAGAAAGTAAAATGATGAAATATATACCCCAAAAATTAATATTGAGATGGCACTGCATACTAGAATGGCTAAAATTTAAATAAATAAATAAATATCCTACAATAGCAAATGTTGGTGATGATATGGATAAACTGGAACTTTCCTCCTTCCTAATGAGAATGCAAAATGCTGCAGCCACTTTAGAAAGAAGTTTGGTAAATTCTCATAATATTAAATATTAAGCATAAAGGTGTGTTCTGTATGAAATCGAGCTCACCCACAACAAAATTCACTTATCATTATCCACTGCACATTATAAATTTTATGGTTAATTACATCACTGTCTTCTCTACCAACATCCTTCTTCACCTATTATTAAGCCTATTTCTTTAATCACAGATCCAGATTTTTCTTGGTAGTCCATCAGTTAAAAGTTATGTTCAAAAGACACAGAAAAAGCTATATTCATGTACCTTAAAATATCATGCTATCTCAGCCAATAATTTTAGCTAGCTAGCATTCCCCAATAAAGGTGTTCTATTTATGTTAATCGGCACAATTGTTACTCATTTATGCCTTTGCCCACACAATTTTATATATATATATATATATAACCTTTCTTTAAAGCTCAATTCAAATTAGGCATTCATCAATCATCTATACTGCTTAAAATTGTCATTTATTTCATTGAACTATTTGAGTCAGTATATGGTAAAATAAAAAGTCAGTCTTTGAACGGAAATGACAAAGGTGTTCAAGGCTGTCTATGCTACTTATAATAATGGTGCATTATTTAAATTTTAGAGCCCCAATTTCCTCAATTATTACCTGGAGAAATAGAATTGCCTTAATAAAAAGTAGCAGTCTAAAATTTGTCTCCCATTTAAGAGCATTTTACAAAAAGCTATTTTCTTCTTCTTCAGTGATACTGGTAGAAATTTTGCAAGGCGCCTTATTGATGATTTTTCTTCTTTTTTCTCATTTGTGGATGAGTAGAATTCTATAACAACCCTGATTTTTCCCCCTAAACATGTCAGTGGATTTTACTATGATCCTTCAACAGTGTACAATACAACTATTAGAATATTCCTCTTACATCTTCAACAAAAATTTGTTTGATATAAATTTACATTACTAAATCAGTAATCCAACAGCCTGAGTGAAATCAGGAGACAGTCAAAGCCTTTGGAAAGCCACATGATTTTTGACCTGTGGATTGTTTGTCTGTCCTCTTTACAACCCTAAACCAGAGACCAAGCATTTTTATAATGTGTTAGTAAGTCAGGAATATATTTGCTTTTCCATATGAGACAACACTTATTGATAAAAAATACTTAATCTGCCTCCCTTCCCAGAATAAGCATATCACTCCAGAGGATTGCTACTCTACCAAATTATTTGCATGGTTCTCTGTAGGCCTCCTGAAGAACAAATATAAATAGTACTTTATGACCAATGGTTTAAAGAACCCTGTCTAAAGGATTATCATGTTCTGGCTTCTGATCCCTGAGTAGCTATCTTAGGAAAATTCTAAGCTTGTGAAAGAAGAAAGAAAGGTGAAAGGGAACTAATATTGGTTGAGCATCTACAAAAATAATGTAGAGGATTGGGATGGAGTCATATGGGATAATGATAATATTGGTAGGGACATTGGACATTCTGCTGAGACTTTACCAGTTAAACCTCATATGGCCTGCCCCGTGGAGACCACATCTTGTCAACCTTGTATCACCCAACCTCCGGCCTGCCCCAGGGAGTCCAGCCCTGAGGTGGGTACAAGCCAAACTACAGTATGCACCACCCAGGCTCCACCCTGCTTGAGGAATCTGCCTTCCAAGCCCTTACTGAAGAGATTAATCCTGTCTCACCAGAAGAAAATGCAAAGGAATGCCCTGAGGTCAGTAGCTTGAAAGACATTTCTAATCTTTCTCCTTACCCACCCCCACCACCCCTCTTCTCTTTGAGACCTATTACTAGATTAAAATCACAACAAGCCCCCAAAGGTGAAATACAAAGTGTGACCCATGAGGAAGTACACTATACTCTGACAGAACTGCATAAGTTTTCCAACTTAAATAGACAGAAATCAGGGGAATATGTGTGGGAATGGATACTAAGTGTATGGGATAATTGTAGAAAGAATATAAAGTTGGATTATGCTGAATTTATTGATATAGGCCCACTAAGCAGAAATGCTGGCTTCAGTGCTGTAGCTTGAGGGGTTAGAAAGGACTCTAACAGTTTGTTCAGGTGACTGACTGAAACATGGACCAAAATATGGCCTAGCATGTCTGAGGTTGAGATGCCCAATTTGCCCTGGTATACAGTAGAAGAGGGAATTCAAAAGCTAAGAGAGATTGGAATGCTAGAATGGACTTACCATGTAATACCTGCCCACCCACCCCAGGAATGTCCAGAGGATGCACCTTTAATCAGGACTGTGAGGAATAAGTTTGTAAGACTAACTCCACTTTCCCTGAAAGGCTCTGAGATTGCTCTTTTCTGTAGTCCAGATATTACTGCAGGGAGGGCTGTAATGGAATTAGAATCCTTGAACATTATGGGAATGATCAGATCTGGGGCTGGTAAAGGTCAAAGTGGGCGTGGCTACCACAATGAAAGGCAGATTCAAAGCAGCACTCAAAATAGTCTGAGTAGCATAGAGTTATGGCATTGGCTAATAGGTTATGGGTTACCTAGAAGTGAAATAGATGGGCAATCTACTAAATTTCTTCTGGATCTGTGTAAACAGAAGAGTTCTAGGTCAAGTGAACAAAACCCTAACTCAAATTAGAGATGCAGAGAATCACGGCCCCTTATTCAGTTCCCAGACGTGAGACAGTTTACAGACCCAGAGCCCCTTGAATAAGGAGAAGGCCAGGTCCTTTTGGGGAAGGATCCTGTTAAACTGCCAAAAATTTATACTGTTTATCTTTCTCCCATATTTCCCCAAGGAGACCTATGGCCTTTTACCAGAGTAACTGTGCACTGGGGAAAAAGAAATGATCAGACATTTCAGGGATTATTAGACATTGGCTCAGAAGTGACATTAATTCCAGGAGACCCAAAACATTACTGTGGTCCACAAGTTAGAGTAGGGACTTATGGAGGCCAAGTGATTGATGGAGTTTTTGCTCAGGTCCATCTCACCGTGGGTCCAGTGGGTCCCCAGACTCATTCTGTGGTTATTTCCCAGCTCCAGAATGCATAACTGGAGTAGATTTACTCAGTAACTGGCAGAATCCCCACATTGGATCCCTGACTTGTGGAGTGACAGCTATTATGGTAGGAAAGGCCAAGTGACAGCCACTAGAACTGCCTCTGCCTAGCAAAATAGTAAATCAAAAGCAATACTGGACCTGGAGGGATTGCAGAGATTAGTGCCACCATCAAGGATTGGAAGGATGCAGGGGTGGTGATTCCCACTACATCCCCATTCAACTCTCCCATTTGGCTTGTACAGAAAACAGATGGATCTTGGAGGAGACAGTAGATTATTATAAACTTAACCAGGTGGTGACTCCAATTGCAGCTGCTGTCCCAGATGTAGTATCATTGCTTGAGCAAATCAACACATCCCCTGGTACCTGGTATGCAGCTGTTGATCTGGCAAATGCTTCTTTCTCAATTGCCATTAATAAGGGCCACCAGAAAAAGTTTGCTTTCAGCTGGCAAGGCCAGCAGTACACCTTTACTGTCCTGCCTCAGGGGTATATCAACTTTCCAACCCTATGTCATAATATTGTCCACAGGGACCTTGATCATCTCTCCCTCCCACAAGACATCACATTAGTCCATTGTATTGATGATACTATGTTGATAGGCCCTAGTGAGCAAGAAGTAGCAAAGACTCTAGACTTAATGGTAAGGCATTTTTATGAGAGAGGATGGGAGATAAATCCAACAAAAATACCAGAGACTGGGGTCGTGCTTTTGCAATTACCAAAATGCTGGAATGGTTTTATAAATTGGTAAGGGGTATTTTTCAGAGGAATTGTGAGATGCTTGGTAGAAAAGACCTACAGTGCTTTGAAGAGACTGTTGATAGTAATATGGACTTTAAAGTGACTTTTTAATGGGGCCTTACAAGTAAATGATGAAAGTATTATTGGAAACTGGAGGAAAGGTGATCTGTGTTTTTTATGTTGCAGAGAAATTAGCAAGATTAACTCCTGGTGTATTATGGAAGTCAGAATTTGGAAATGGCGAGCCTGGGCATTTAGCTGAAGAACTTTCTAAAATAAACTTGGAGAGTGCAGCTTGGCTCCTCCTTGCAACGTATAGCAAAATGCTAGATGAGTGAGATAAGCTAAGAGCTGAAATGTTGGGCACAAAGAAACCAGAAACTGATTCTGGAAATTCCAAGCCTCTGGAAATCAAGTCCCCAGATGATAGTGCCCCATTTGAGAACTTACCTAAACTTAGAACTTGTAAATCAGAATTGAAGATGCAGTTATCTAGGAAAGACTTTTGGAAAGTCTTACTGTCTGATGGCTTGGACCCCTGCTTCTTGCATGCTAAACCAACAAATTTTTTGAGAGAGCTGTATAAATAAAACAACTGTCAACTTGGACTAAAAGGGGCATGGAAAGGAGAGATTGATGCAGACACAGCTTTAAGAGGAAAACCATGGAAGCTGAGATCTGGAATTAAGACTTCACCTTGGGCCAAGGGAGGAACCCCACCCATGTGTACAGAGAGAGTGAGTTTGCCCCAGCAGTTGAAAAGGGTAGATGTTCCCACCTGATATTCAGGGAGATTTTTGCCGCCCCAGAGTACAGAGAGGGTGAATCACATTCCCCAAGGATTAAGGAGGTTAAGGTCACCACTCTATAGGTCTGAGAGGGGTGGATCTGTCCCCCATGGATTAAGGCAAGCCAGGTGGTCAACTTGTTGCTCTGAGAGGGTTGAACCTGTATGCCAAAGGTTAGGGAGCATGTTATCTTCATTTCACTCTACTAGGGGGGTTAAGACTCTAACCCAAAGATTGGGTAAATTGTGGCAATCACCCCAATGCTCTTGGAAGGTGAGGTCTAGAGCTTGGTCACAACCCAGATGCTTAATGAGGGTGGAAAAAAGAAAATGGCCATTGGGCAAGCCTGTGGAAAGGGTGGGTCCTCATGAGGCACCAGGGAGAAGAAACTATCATCTTAAGAATGTCTTTTCGGAATTCAATGGGTGGAATGTAGCAGTTTTGCATTGTTTATGAATTCCAAAAATAGATATTGGATTATGTTTGTAAATACTGGTCTGTACCTAATTATGATTAGGGCTTTGATTGGGCCACATCAGTAGGGCATTGAGTCCCCACGCCCTTGGTGGGCAGGGACTCACAGAGCAAACTACATGGCAGAGAAGAGAGTTGGAGTTTTGATCCTGGAGCCCAGGAAGTAAACACACAGAGGAGCAGAGGAGCTGAGCCTGGAGAGACTTGAGCTCCAGGGAAAGAAACAGAGCCAGTTGCCTGATAGTCTACAGATGGCCTTGTGGAGAGAGCAGGGCAGCTGAGCCCGGAGAGAAACAAGCCCCGGGAAGACAGCAATCCAGGAAGCCTGAACTCTTGGCAGACGTCAACAGCCATCTTGCTCCAACGTGTGGCAACAGACTTTGGCGAGGGAAGCAACTTATGCTTTATGGCCCAGTAGCTGTAAGCTTCTACCCGAAATAAATACCCTTTATAAAAGCCAACAGATTTCTGGCATTTTATATCAGCATCCCTTTGACTGAATAATACAAATGGGAACTCATTTGCTCACAGTTTTGAGGTTAGGAAAAAATCCAAATCAAGGCATCATCAAGATCATGCTTTTTTCCTGAAGACCTGTGGCATTCTGGAGCTGGCTGCTGGCAACAATTTTCCTTATG
>JAQZBX010113391.1:0-10108 GCA_029593785.1 Cabassous unicinctus | reverse complement strand
ACTCAGATATCTCCTTCGGGCATGACGTTTGCACTGTTTGGATCAACACCATAGATTTTTACTCTATTATTTACTTCCCTCTAGTCAATTAGAGGAATTGATTAGATCCATGCTGAAACTCCAAACATATATTGAGATTATATGGCAAAATTTATTGAGTGTATAAATAAGGTCCTGGAAAACAAATGAAAGTATAGCATAAAGAACAGTTTAAAACTGGCTACTATACACACTTGTTTGAAGATCTCAAAAGCTAACCTAACTTTGGTACTTCCTCTGATATTAGACCCTTTCTCAGTTCCTATCTCTGCCTTTGTCCTCTATCTATGAGAAAATGACCTTGCATTTACCATCATTCCTAAATTTTTATAGCTAACAAATCCCTGGAAAATGGTTTCACATCACTGCAACTCATATCTGCTTCTTCCTTATTTATTCTGAATTATTTATTTTCTGTTCTGAGATTTACTTGAGATATTTTAAGATTGGAAATTTACTTTTCTTGCAATGAATTTCACTCTATTCCAAGCAGGGATGCCTGTCTTATGCCTCCATGATATCATTCCCATCAGAGCAAAGTATTAAAGAGTTAATTATTTATTAAGTATGAACTTGTAAACCAATCAATGATTTTCATAACTTCATTTTCTAATCAAATATGCATATAGAATTCATACATCTCTATTGAATCAAGCTCAAGTTTGATAGCGGAGTTTGGTATAAACATATTCTCAAACTTCTTCTAAAAACAATGAAAACAAGCAAATTTGCAGACATACAACACTGACTATGATATGGACAATGAGTTGTCTTATAAAGAAATTAAGCTGCCTGAAACTACAGCACCTTAAAATTTATTTTCCTGACCATGATCTCCTGAGATAAATATTCTGGAATAAATAAAAAGCTACTTCAAATGTATTTCTAAATATTCATCAATAATTATAATATTTGCATTATTCCCAGATCATTTTTTAAGAGTTCTATCATTCAAACAAGGGTTTCAGATTGTTAAGGTAAAATTTCAATCAATTTTACCTTAACAATCTGGTTTAGCAGTTTAAATGTTCTTTCAAATTTATAAAAATAATATTTCCATGGGAAATGAAGAGGTGAGCAGGAGGAAGGCTGCACTCACTTATGCATAAAAATAACTGACTGATAATTAATTCAACAAATAAGACAAAAATAAACGTCAAGTTAATATGCATGAAATACCACTATTTCACCATTTTCCCCTAGTAGTGGAATCCAAATGGTGAGAATTAGCAGTCTATTATGATTTTTCTCTCTCAAAGGTTAATATCAAATAATAGTATTTTTTTAATATGGCAATATCAACAAGCTTTTTTTTTTTTTTAAGATTTATCTGTTTATTTATTCCCCGCACTCCCACCCTCATTGTTTTGCACTCGCTGTCTGCTCTCTGTGTGTACTTCTGTGTCTGCTTGTCTTCTCTTTAGGCAGAACTCAGAACCGATCTTGGAAACTTCCCGAGTGGAGAGAGGTTGCTCAATCTCTTGCTCTCCCTGATTTGCTGTGTCTCTCATTGTCTCTCTTCTGTGTCTCTTTTTGTTGCATCATCTTGCTGTGCCAGCTCTCCTGCATGGCCAGCACTTGCATGGGCCAGCTCTCTGCTCGGGCCAGCTTGCTTTTCACCAGGAGGCCCCGGGAATCGAACCCTGGACCTCCTATATGGTAGACGGGAGCCCAATCACTTGAGCCACATCTGCTTCCCAGTATTTTTAACAATGAAGTTAATAACTTTTCACTGTTCATATCTTAACTCAAATATCTTTCCCTCAAGCATGAATTTATTGATTTCCCTTCTTATGGAACCTTGTTTTCAAATCAGTTGAGTCATTACTTAACATTTGTGTATCTGAATATTTGATTATTATCTACCTCTAATACAGCACTGACATGTAATTTGCATAAAGACAAGAATTGTATATGTTTGTTCACACAATTGTATCCCCAGGGCAAAACATAATACTTGGAACATATAGTTCATTCAGAAAATATTTTTGAATGAATGGTGAGTCACGGAATGAGTAATAGAGGCAATTATTATCATTTATATGCAGCTTTGTATTTCTTGGTTATAACGTAAATCCATTACATGTACTAAGCTATTTATCCTCATACAACTGTAAGAGTTGGTCCTGTTATTACCTATATTCCCATTTAGGGAAACAGAGGCACATAAAAACTCTAAGGAATATGCTCAAGCCCATGTAGTTCTTAAGATTATTGAAACCTAAACTCACTAGCTACAGAGTCCCTGAATGTTGTTTTTACTTTGCTAACTGCATTATCAGGCCTCTAGAAAATGCTTAATGAAGGAGTAAAAGTCTTCATATTGTTAATGTCAGAAATAAGAGAGTAAAAAGGGAACTATGTAAGAAATATTAGGAATTAGTTACCATTGGTTTTGACAAATCATTCAACTGACTGATACATGTAGAATTTGCTGTTTTTGAGCCTGAGTGATAAATAACAGACATTAAAGGAAGAAATAAAATTAATATTAAAAGAAGATGAAGATCATGAGAACAACTAAAATGAGGAAGTAGAAGAGAAGATTGTCAAAAAATAGATAGGAGCAGTTATACCTACAATGAGGTTCCATTACATTTTCAATGTGTTGTACTAAAACCATGATAGATATTGTACTGCAAAATGTGGAGTTATCCAAGAAAGGAGAATAAGATTTAAAAGGAAGTAAAGAACTTCCAATTTTACATTGGATTTAGAAATCTGCAAAGTACATATCCTCAAACCTAACAATTTTAAAAAGCCATTAATCTTCCACAGCTGCTGTAACACTCTCCATTCCCATTAACAATGGAGTGTTCCTATTGCTCCACATCCTCTCCAACACTTGTAGTTTTCTCTCTCTCATTTTTTAATAGTGACCATTCTATACGGTTTGAAATGATATCTCAATGTAGTTTTGATTTGTATTTCCTTAATAGCTAGTGACGTTGACCATCTTTTCATGTGCTATTTAGTAGTCTGTATTTTCTCTTTAGAAAAGTAACTATTCAAGTATTTTGTCCATTTTTAATCAATTTTATTTAAAAGTATTCATATACCATTCATTCATCTAAAGTGTACAATCAATGGCATTATATATAAACAGAGTTGTGCATTCATCACTGCAATCAATATTAGAGCATTTTCATTACCTCAAAAAGAAAAAATGCTATCCCTTAGTAGTCATCTCTCAATCCTTCTGTCTTTCCCTTGCATTACATAACTGCTAAGTTATTTTCATCTCAATTCATTTTTATTTACTTTTTGTATAGATGGAGCCAAACAATAGGTAGTACTTTGTGTCTAGAATCTTTCACTTAGCACACTTCCTTTTTATTACCATTGATGAAAAAAATATTAATATATTACTATTACTTATAGTTCATATTTTTCTTTGATTCTATTTTGCCCAAATATCACCCTATTATTAGCATCTTGTATCAACATACATTTTTCTGTTTCAGAGAAAAAATTCTTATTCATGCACTATTAACCACACTCATTTTCCACAAAGTGTGCTCAATGCTATACAGTCCCAGGTTTCATTTTTTATATTTACTTCTGATGATGTATATGGCCTTAGACTTTCCTTTTCAACTACTATCAATGCCATATATTAGTGCTTGTGGCAGTTTGAGATTATTTTATGAATCCCAAAAAGAGAAAAATTGCACTTGTAAGCTAATCTATTCCTCTGGTGTGATACTCTTTGATTGTATTAAATTCAGTTGAGGGGCCTTAACAGGTCTGGTATAAACAAACTCATACAGGGGCATACAGAGGAAAGAGGGAGTCATCACATTTGATATTGCAATATAAGAGAGAGGATTGCTTAAGCACGAAGTCCCCAAGAGGCTGGGACCATGGAATAGCCCAAGAGGACACCAGCCCTGCTATCTGCTTGATAGTTTATAGCTGAACTTGGAAAGACAGCAGAAGTCCAGTCTTGTCATGGACTTTTCACAACCTTGGAACTGTAAGCTTTTACCCCATGTAAATACCCTTTATAAATACCCTTTCTAGTACTTTGCATTGGCAGTCCTTTGGCAAACGAAAATAGCGCTGCTAATTACAAACACTGTAATGAACTTTTGTCATTTTATTCATTTCCAAACATTTCCAAATAAACTTTTTACCAATTCTGTACCGAGTAAGCCTCAGCTTTCCATTCATTTTCTTCATTCTATCTTCTGGTGACCTATATTCTAACCATTAATGCCATAAGTTTGCTTATTTTATTAGTTCATAATAGTGAAATCATACAATATTTGTCCTTGTGTGTCTCAATTGCTTCACTCAACATAATGTCCATCTTTAATTGGATTTTTTGTCTTTTTATCATTGAGTTAGCATATCTCTTTCCAATATCATGGATATAAAACCATTATTAGATATTTGGTATCCAAATATTTTCTTCCGTTGAATAGACTGGCTTTTCACCTTCTTGATAAAGTCATTTGATGTGCAGAAGTATTCAATTTTGAGGAGGGTCAAAATTTATGAATTTTTTTCTTTCATGCTCATGCTTTGATTTCAAGGTCTAAGGAACCACCACCTACTAAAATTTCTTGAAGTTGTTTCCCTACATTTTCTTCTAGGAGTTTTATGGTTCTGCCTCTTATAATTAGGTCTTTGATCCATTCTGAATTAAAATTTATATAAGATGTGAGATAGGGGTCCCTTTCTTTCCTTTGGGTATTAATATAGTTCTACCTGCACCATTTCTTGAAGAGACTGTTTTGTCCTGGCTGGGTGGACTGGCAGCATTGTCAAAAGTCAATTGACGGATGTGAGGGTCTATTTCTGAGCTCTCAATTCAATTCCATTGATCAATATTTCTATCTGTATGCTTGTTATGTCTATCTTTTTGCCAGTACCATGCTTTTTTAAAGCCAATATAGCTTAAAGTAAGGAGATTTTTGGTTATTCAGGGCTTGTAATCCTTCCAAATAAATTTGATAACTGGATTTTCCATTTCTGAAAAGAAGACTTTTGGAATTTTTATAGAGATTACATTGAATCTGTCAATCAATTTATGTAAAATTGACATCTTAATATTTGGACTTCCAACCCATGAACACTGAATGTCCTTCCATTTATTTAGGTCTTCTTTGATTTATTTTAGCACTATTTTTGTTTTCTGAATACAGGTCCTTTAAATTCTTCTTTAAGGTTATTTCTAAATATTTTGTTCTTTTTGTTGCCATTGTAAATGGAATTTTTTTCCTGATTTCCTCCTTTGATTGCTCATTACTAGGCTACAGAAACACTACTAATTTTTGCATGTTAATCTTCTATCCTGCTACTTTGCTGAACTTGTTTATTAGGTCTGGTAGCTTTGTTTTAGATTTTTCAGGACTTTTTATATATAGGATCATGTCATCTACAAATACTGAAGGTTTTGCTTCTTCCTTTCCAATTTGGATACCTTTTATTCTTTTTTTTGTCTAAGTGCTCTGGCAAGAACTTCAAACACAATACTGAATAAGAGTGGTGACAGTGGGCATACTTGTGTTCTTCCAGTTCTTAGAGGGACAGCTTTTAGCCTTTCACCATTGAGTATGTTATCTATGGATTTTTCATAAATGCCCATTATAATGTTGAGGACGTTTCCTTCGATTCCTATCTTTGAGTATTTTTATCAAGACAGGATGCTGAACTTTGTTGGATGCCTTTTCTGTGTTGATAGAGATGATGATGCAATTTTTTTTTCCTTTTATCTGTTAATGTGGTGTATTACATTAATTGATATTATTATGTTGAACCACCCTTGCATACTTGGGATAAAGCCCATTTGATCAGTGTATATTATTTAATATGTTGTTGAATTTAATTGGCATGTATTTTGTTGAGGATTTTCTATCCAAGTTCATTAGAGAGATTGGTCATAAATTTTCTTTTCATATAGTATCTTTGGTATTAGGATGATGTAGCATCATAGAATCAGTTTGGTAATGTTCTTACTTTTTCAATTTTTTGGAAGAGTTTGGGCAGGATTGATATTAGTTCTTTTCATAATGATTGGTAGAATTCACCTGTGAAGTCATCTGGTCCTGGGCCTTTCTTGGTTGGGAGATTTTTGATGACAGATTCAATCACATTACTTGTCATTGGTCTATTGAAGTCTTCTGTTTCTTCTTTTATTAATGCAGGTGGTCAAGTGTTTCTAGAAATTCACCAATTTTCATCTAAATTTTAGTTATGATTGTTGAAAAAATAATAAAAAAAATACTCAACTATAGTTCAGTTTGCATTAGTTGTATTTTCCCCATATACCACCCTACTATTAGCACCATGTACTAGTGAAGTACGTTTGTTGTAGTTCATGGAAAATCATTCTTTTATTTGTACTATTAACCACAGTCATCATTCACAACCAGGTTCACTATGTTATACATTTCAAAGTATATCATCTGGCTTTCCTTTATTGAAATATATGACCCTGAATTTCCCCTTCCAACCACAATCACATACATGAATCAGTGCTGTTAATTATATTCTCAATAATATGTTACCATCACTTCTAAACATTTCCAAACATTTACAATCAACATTATGAACTGTGGTGGACAGTTTGGTTGTTCCTCAGGAAATAAAGTATAGAATTTCCATATTATCTGACAATCCCACTACTAAGTACATACCCAGATGAATTGAAAGGAAGGAGACAATATATGCACACCAATGAACACAATGGCATCATTCACAATTGCCAAAAGGTGGAAGAAACCCTGGCGTCCATCAACAGATAGATGGAAAAACGATATGTGGTATATATATATGATGGAATACTATTCAGTTGTAAAAAAGAATGAAGTCCTGATGCATGCAACAACATAGATGAACCTCAATGACCTTATGTTGAGTAAAATAAGCCAGACACAAAAGGGCAGATATTGCCTGATCTCACTTAGATTGAGCAGACTCATGGAGTTAAAGTTTAGAAGATAGGTTACCAGGAGATCAAAGGAAAATAGAGATTGTTGACCTGATGTTTAATCTGTGCAGAACTTTTAATTAAATTGATTATAATGATTCCAAAATGGACAGAGATCATGATGGTGCGGTGAATTGAGTGTAATTAATGCTGAAGTGTGAGTGTGAACATGGTTGAAAGGGGACATTTTGGTCTGTACATGATGCTAGAACAAAAGCTAGAGGATAAAACAGGTGACTGTATAACTCTGTGAACTCTGGATTGAAGACTGTGGTTAAAAATACAAATATAAGAATGTTTTTCCAGGATCTATAACAAAGTCACCTTACTAGTATGGGGTGTTGATAGTGGGGTGATATTTAGGGAAACATATTCCTAAAACATACTTTGGTATATGAATGTATTCATATTGTCATAGGTATGCTTTTACCATAGATAGAGGCCCACACAGTAGCTAACAAAATATTAATCATTCATCCTAGGGAAGCCTTGCTTTTTTCTCAAATAAATCAGCAATAATATTTAGAATATATAAGATAACAGACCACCTTTGCCAGAGCCAGCTGGCTGGTGACTGTGACAGCTGTGTCTCCTCATACCCACCTATCACCATTGCCTCCATGCCTGGAAGTCTGCTTCTTAGGGATAAAGTCCCCAATTTGAAGCCAATACCACCGTCAGCCCCTACCCCAGCCCAGAAGCTCCACCATTGACAATGCCTGGGGTGGTGGAGTCACTGCAGCCCCATGTGGGCAGCTGCCTCTGCCCACTGACCACTTACCACAACAAAACCCAATGGTGATGTTAAAACATTCCAGGGGCTGGGTTGACACTTTGATCTGCTGGCTGTGCAAACTTCCCAATATAACCAGTTATGTCTTTGGGGTGTTAGCCACATCACTTGAGTTCTTAACGAGCATTTCACCTGAAAGCAGTGATTTATGGAAGGATTTCACTAATTTAATGCAGTCTCTCTTTAAGGAACACAAATTGTTCAATTAGCATTCTGCTGTCCTCAGTTGAAGACTCACAAATCAATTAAAAGGTGCTTACCTTTTGTCAGTTCAGTAACTTTGTGGGAACCCCCCAGGAAATACAAACTCTTCACAGTTCAATTCATCTTTACCCACAGTAACATGTTGCAAGTGTATTGCTCTTTCCTGCACTTTGTACCAGATGATTAAAAGGGGCTTGACATTTTAGAAGACTGCACAGTGATGTGAGCATCACAGGAGAGAAAGGCTTCTGTCAGGGCTGGTCTCCTCACTCAGAGAAGCCAGCAAGCCCAGCTTCGTGTCAAGGATGGTGGTTACGGAGAAACCCAAGTCTGGCTGTGTTGTCACAGGAGAGGGAACCATCATGGAGCTGGCCCCAAACCTGAGCTCTGGGTGGCTTCTAGCAAAGTCCAAAGTGTGGGTCCTCTCTGTTGTGGCCAAGAGATCCTGCTGATCCATGCCCTCCAGTAAACTCTGAGCAAAATACAAAAAGCATTGGTGAAAGGGCTCACAGGCCAATGGTGGAGGAGGGTGGGAGCTGGGAGGGCAGGGATGAGCAGCAGGAGTTCTCATTGTTATGGGTTTAGCCTGCAGACCCATTAAATTGACCCTGCACCACAGGATGACTAACACCCCAAGAGAAGACCCAAAGTCCTTTTAGCCTGACCCACAAGAGGAGAAAGTTCAGGATGAGCCTAGCTGGAGAAGTGCAGTGGGTTCTAGAAGGAGAGGAGGTCCTCCAGGCTGCATGGGAACATGGATACCCAGGAAGAAACAAAGAACACCAGGTAATTATACAAAAGCTCTCTTCTCTAGCAGAAGGAAGTATCTTTACAATAGGCATGTGTGTTTAGAGCAAAAACTAAACATCTTACAATATATATGGAGGTATCACATATGATAACTATAACAAAGAATTGGCAGGGGTAGTTAAGGACTCTGGGACTTTGAAGCTTTTGTGGATCCCCAGAAATCCTGTTCTAAAGTTAACACATTCCTGTGCATGTAAACCTATTGTAGGTGGAATCTTGTGAATAAATTACTTCAGTTAAGGGCCTTTCATTAGATTGCATGACCCAAGATGAGTCTTAAATCTCTTACTGGAATCCTTTATAAATGGAGGAATAAAAAGCTACAGACACAGAAAGAAGCTGCAGAGACAGAGAGGAACCCCGAAGCTGAGAGAAAAGGCCCTGGGAGCCAGAAGTTGAAAGCAATGGAACATAGAACCTGAGAGGAGCCACTTTAGCCAGAAGCTGAAAATAGTGAGGCCCAGGAGAGAGGGGAGAGATGAGTAGACACTGCCATGTGCCTGATGACCCACAGCTGCAGCTTGGGAAGGAATGATCTGCTGCTGCTGATGCCTTGATTTGGATACTTTCATGGCCTCAGAACTGTAAGCTTTAAACCTAATAAATGCCATTGTAAAAGCCAATCCATATCTGGTATATCACTCCCAGCAACTTTTAGCAAATAAAACAAGGACCTACATAGTGGGAAAGCAAAACTGATACTGGCACCCACCCCAGTGTGGGTGAATCTTGATAATATTATGCTGAGAGAAGCTATACTGTATTCCTTTATGGCTCCTTTTATGGGAAGCATATGATAGGTAAAACAAATCCTTGGCAGAAACTCATCAGAAGAGTGTTTGCCTTTGAGGAAGGAAGTGAGGAAATTTTATGAGGTGCTGTTCCTGTTGTATAGCTTTCTAGAGGCTTGAGTTACACAGATGTGCACATCCATCAAAACACGACAAATGCACACTTGGGATGTATGCATTTCATTGTATATAAATTTTACCTTCAAAGAATAAATTCTGTAAAGAGATCTTGAACTAGAAGAAATGCTGTAAGCAAATATCAAACTTGCATGCTAAAGTATTTAGAGGGGAGTGTATGGATGCCTGCCACTTACTCTGGATTAACTGATGGATGGACAGAGGGCTGGACAGATGAACTGATAAACAAAACAATTACAGTAAAATGTTAGTGGTAGAATCTTACTGGGATGTACAGGTATTCTCTGCAAAATTGTTTCATCATTGCTCTAAGTTTGAAAGTTTTTGTCATAAAATGTTGCCATAAAACTTCAAAAATCACAGGATTTGGGGATGTGTGCTGCAAGGGACAGTGGC
>JAQZBX010113390.1:0-10109 GCA_029593785.1 Cabassous unicinctus | reverse complement strand
ATTTTTCTGATTGACATTTTCTAAGTCTACTGAGGGTCTAAGTTTATAATTTTTTCAGGAAATCTAATTAAATAATAAATGGATATAAATAAAACATATTCTAATCCTCTCAGAGAACACAATGAGGCCACATTTAAAGGAGAGATGAGACTAACGGAGGGCCAAGATTTTTCTTTTCTCCTCAGTCAGTTTAAAGAAATGATAGAAAGGAAAAGGTCCTCAAAGCAAAAGCCACTAAAATTTGTTTTAAATAAAATTTTTTTCATAAAGAGCAGGAACATTCAATCATTGGGACCCAGGAGAAATGTCTAATGACTAAGATGCATAAAGCACACACAGCTGTGCTAATATAGGCTTGCATACTGTTTATAATCCAGATTCTATCTTAGCTCTGCTGGGTCTAATAAAGTGGATATAAAGGAAATCCACCAGGTGAATTTCTTATTTGGGAAGGTAATTCCAAACAACATGCAAGGAAAAGTCAATGACATAGAACTATGAAAAATGTAGTTTTACAATTTATACTTTAACCAGTATTTAATTAATCATGTGAGTTAGACCCTTCTGGGAATGATTTTAGTAATGAAATTCAGATCTTTATAGGACTCATTTGGTTATTAAAATTATTTTACTTGCCTTCAAACTGCTGCTCAGAATATAAAACGTTCCATTTTTTGTGGGAACTTGTTGAGAGACAGGTGCCAGTACATGGTTTTCTTTTACAAAAGGTAGAAGGAATTAGAAAGTGCATATTATCAATATTATTAATAGTGAGGGAAATATGAATTCAAGAAGCTGAAATGAAATAATCTGAGCAGCAGGAGAATAACCAGCATTTCAGTGAGGAAAGTGTAGGAATGGTCCCACAACAATTGAAGCAAAAGCAGAAGAACCTCTGGTGAATTATGTCCCTTCCCTACCAATACCTGCCCTGTATGTATGATATATCCTGAATTTATTTTTGGCTCCTTTGTGTAGATAATGGAGTTCAAAATAGTTAAATTTAAATATAGGCATATTTGCTGATTTTCAATGAGTTATTTATTTTGAGATCAAGACAGCAATAAATTCAAGGAGTTGCTCATGTAGTTTGATAAGATATTGTAAACAGACATGCAGAACAGTCAGTGACAGGGAAATGATGCTTAGCAATCTGGAAAATTCATTTAAGAAGAAAACATTATTAGGGCTTTGAGTAGAAGGTCAATGAAATATTGATTAAGAAAAAGGGAATTCATATGCTACCAGAGTAGTGAGAAGACCCAAATGGAAAGAACAAATAAGCTCCCAGTAGCACTGACTACCATGATCACCAACAACCAATGCCCCCATTCCCAGGAAAAACCCACCCCCAGGACTGAAAAAGCAATGCTCATGTTTGAGAATATAAAATTCAGGGCTTTCTTTTAGGATATGTGAGCTGTAACTTTCTTGCTCTTTGTAGGTTGCCTATATATGTAGAAGAGAGGAAAAGGGTGAGTTTGCAATTTTTGAGTATTGTTTATATTTTTATAGACAGAGAATTTGGGTTCATTTATCTCATTTCCCATCTACATGTCAAAATTAGAATGGCTGAAATCATTACATGCCAATAATTGTGGGAAGTACACTGTTTTGCCTGAAAAACAGGGTACTATGAAAAACTGAGGGTTTAAACATGAAATGTTTTTGCTTCGTATCATATCATTTATGAATATGAATTTGTGCTCTGTAATAAGAAAACTGTGGTTTCAAGTCCTGACTTGATAAGTGCTAGTTAGTTATTCTGTATGTAATTAACCCAGGAAAACCTCAACTAATATTTAACTCTATAAAGTACTATTTCTCTTGTATGAACAACAAACTGAACATAAAAATATATCCATTTACATAGTATTTTATTCTTCTCAAAGGTCTCCCTGATCTAATCCTAAATTTGAAACTCAGAACTCACTCACTGTTTTGGTTAAGGAAGAAACATTGTCTCTACATTTTGGATGAAGAAATCATTGTTGAAGTAAATGAAGTCACTTGCAAAGTTGACAACTAAAATCGATGGCAGTGTCAAGAGTAGAAAGTAGGGATCCTCTACAATCTACAATTAAGGAGATAGAAAATAAGTGACAGTTTATATATGGCGAATTATTAGTTAAGGGGAAAGTGAAATCAAAAGGGAAGAATTCCAAGAAGCACAATAAAGCATCACCTGTAGCGTTGGAATTGGAGAAAACTGGGTTTCATTTACCTATTTATAAAAGTTCTTTTGTTATAATATTAGAACAATTCAATTAGTAGGGTTAGTAACTTTGTGTCAGTAAATGCAGACAGAGTGCTTGTTTGGTTTTGCCTGAGTACTATACTAACCTTAGTTTCCCCAGAAGCTTAATTTCATATGTGAACCATAATTTTCTGAAAACTTATTACTTACTTCATGAATTTGCCAAAAATCAATTTTAAAAAGTGTCATTCATTTGAAATCTGCTGAATGATATGGAAAAAAGGGCTCAAAATGTTTTACTTCCATTGTAGAAAATTACTTGAAATGTTTGCAAAGGTTGGAAGAGTAAAAATGCATATTTCAAAAGGAACAAAATTAGCATTCTTAGAGAAAAATGTAATTTATATTATATACATGAAACTTTATTTCTTTTTATTTTAATACAATATGTATTTCTTCTAGTTTGGTTGGATTTTTCTTACCATTTCTCATTTTAATTTGGGAGGTAGAGAACAAGGGGATAGAAATTGATGATTGTTTTTCTCCCATGAACATAACTAAAATAATGTTATTGTTTATATCAATTCAAATTAATAAGCAATTAATTTGTTTTCCAAATCAGTATTTTAAATACTATTTTAAAATAAAAAGTCTTTTCACTTATAAGTAAGGAAATATTTTCATAACATAATTGGGTTTATTTATGAGAAAAAAAGTTTTATTTATGAGAAAAAAAGTTCATTTGAATTGCACAATTATAAGATTTAGAATTGTTTTTCAAGGCTCCAACTTTGTTGCAATGGATTTTTTTATTTTGAAGTTGACAATATCAAGTTAATATGTAAAAGAGAGTTTTGAGGAGAGAATTTAAAAATGAATTGGTGAAAACAACCTCAAGATTAGGGCAGAAGAATATATCACAAATTTTAATGAAAAAACTAATGAATGCATTAATGATGTAGTTTGGTGGTCAAAATTTATAGTGAAAAATGATTGTGCCATGTGTTTGCCATCAGACATTGATATTTTATGGTTAATAAAACATTTAAAAAACTTTATGCTTAACATATTTATTTTTAAATACTGCAAAATAATAATGGATAAATAAATTCATTTCTGTTATAACATGTCAACATTTTAATCTCACAAATCACTAAGAAAAAGGTCAATAAGCAATAAAAATATAAGTCAAGCCAATTGCATTTGCCTCCTGAAGAGAGAATTTTTATTCAATTTATTAAATATAGAGTATCATTATATTTGTCTTTCATTTTATTTTCTACCATGCTCTAAAACTACTTTGAGGTGTATATTCACCTAGTGACTACAATTAAAACTTTACCTTTGCTTCTACATCTTTAAAAAAACACTGTATAACTTACAGTTTTAGCTTTAACAAATTTTGAGTTTGAAAGGACATAGATATTACCCCTCCCCCATGTAATTAATTTTATATTTCATTGGAGTTGGAAAATGTTTGCCACCTAACAACATTTTCAATTATTTTAACTGCTGATTGAATGCATTAATTTCAAGTAATGTCAAGATTGAACATAATCTGAAAGATTTATGGAAAGAATCATGACATTAATCAGAAAAGATAGTTTTGTTTAGCATCAGATTTTCATTTACTGAAACACTAAAATTATGTCAATTAAATATAACTTTATGGTTTGTGTGTCATAAATATCTCTAAAACACCTTTGACTTTTCTTATTAATTTTGTCTTTTCAGGTGCTTTTAAGCTTTTTCACTGCACTGGACCATGGAAAACTGGAATAATGTCAATGTGTTTATTCTCTTGGGATTTTGTCAAAACAAGCACATTGAAATATTGTTTTTTGTATTATTTTTATTTTGTTGCATTGCTATTTGGATGGGAAGCTTGCTCATAATGATTTCTGTTTCATGCAGTCAGCTAACTGACCAGCCCATGTATTTCTTACGTAATTCCCTCTCACTCTCTGACCTTTGCTACACTTCCTCAGTGATGCCCAAATTACTGATGGACTTAGTAGGAGAAAGGGAGACCATTTCCTTTAATAACTACATGGCACAGCTCTTTTGCACACATTTCTTTGAGTCATTGAGATCTTTATCCTAATAGGGATGGCCTATGACTGCTATGTGTCCATCTGCAAGGCCCTGCACCACACCATCATCATGAACAAGTAGAGGTGTCAAACTATCATCGTAGCTTGTTATGCTGGGAAATTTATATACTTAGCCAAACAGTTTCTTCTCACCATCTTCTTATCCCTCTCTGGCCCCAGTGAGATAGATCACTACTTCTGTGATGTGTATCCTTTGCTGCAACTGGCCTGCAATAATACATACAGAATTGGTGTTTTGGTAATAGTCAATTCAGGTATTGTTGCTTTTGTAACTTTTGTGAATTTGATATTATCTTATTTTCTGATATTACACACTATCAGGGCTTAACATGCACAAAGCCATAGCAAAGATCTTTCCACTTGCAGTTCTCACATAACAGTTGTGATTCTGTTCTTTATGCCTGTTTCCTTTCTTTATATTAGACCACCCATGACTTTTCCAGAAGATAAATTGTTTGCTGTTTTCTACACCATCATTGCATCTGATTTACACTTAGAAACTTGGAGATGAAAAATGCCTTGAGGAAAGTGTGGTGCTGGCAATACTTTCAGAAAAGGCAGTAGTTCATATAAAGGGCATTTTCTATTTTCTCCCTAGGCCTTGTAAAATAGGCTTCTATTCAACTCTAAGCCTGAAAATTAGTCTGGAGTGATATGCATGTGTAGTCTTTAGCATTTGTCCAGACCTCCATATGGTTGGTCAATTTTACTTTATTTCCCCATGTTCATTGTTCCTCCATTCTCCTCAGATTCCTTTACCAAGTCCTCTTATCCTTACTTTAACATTTTATTTTGGCAGTGTAAGGAAATCTTTTTCCTTCTTCTTGCATCTAATTTGAAAAAAAAAACACAAAACTATCATGCCATCTGGTAGAGCAGAAATATAGTTTTTAGAATCTGTGTCCCATACACAATAAAAAGATTAAAAAGGTGGAACTTTTGAGCTGAGACCAGTAGATAGATAAATGAGTGGAATATTTAACCCCTTTGGCTACTAAGCATTTATGAATGCTATTCTATACATTTTATTTTATTTCATTTTATTTTTTAATCAAATATATATTTTAATTTTTTGAAAGATAATTAGATTACACAAATGTTACACAAAAAATATAGGGATTCACATTGCCCCACTCCCCACACCTACCACATTCTCCCACATAAACAACATCCTTAAATAGTGTGGCACAGTTATGGCAACTGATAAATACATCCTGGGGCATTGGCAGTGAGCATGGACTATAGTTTACATTATAGTTTACACTCTCTCCCACACAATTCTGCAGGCTATGGAAAGATATATAATGGTATATATCTGTCATTGCAATGTCATTCGGAACAATTCCCAAGTCCCAAGAAAACCACCACATTACACCTGTCTTTCCCTCCCACTGCCCAGAGAGCCTCCAGTGGCAACTGCCTCCACATCAATGCTGTAATTACTTCCATTGCTAGAATCACAAGTCTATTGTAGAATACCAGTAACTCTACTCTAATCCATAGTTCATTCTCCAATCCTGAGGATCCTGGGATGGTGATGCCCACTCCACCTCTAATTGAGAGGGTGTTTTGTTCCTATACAGCTGATGGATAAGACTCTCTTGCTTGCAGTTGTAGGCACTCTCATTCCTTTGGTATGGTGGATGTCAATCCTCACCTCCTTTTTAGTTGTCCTGGGTGAGTCCAATGAACTGGAGAGTATGTGTTACAACTCTGCTGAGGCTCAAGGCACAGTTGGCAGATGGAAAGCCCAAGGATTCAAGTCTCTTGGACATACACCTACCAACACCAGTACCAAGTATAGGTTCAAATAAAAGGGACAGATGCGCCATATGTAGGGAAGCCATAACTGAGTCCAAAGTAGGGTCCACTAGCAAGGCACCAAACTCCAGAGCTATCTGCCCTGACTATAGGACCTGGGTGTCTCCAGAGCCCTTAGAAACCCCACTATTTGAGATAATATCCACTTTGGAAGTCTATGAGATCTTACTGAGATGTGTATAAGCATTACCTCTGAGACGAACTCCTGACTCACTTTGAAGTCTCAGCCATATAAATTCATTTGTCTTTACATTTCCCCCCTTTTATTTGATGTCTTTTTCCTATTGCATTGCTAGTTGGTGCTTGGTAGTAATCCCACGGTGCCACAGAGTCTCATCCTCGGGAGTCATGTTCCATGCTGGGGGAAAGAGTATGTATTTATACGTTGAGTTTGGCTTAGAAAGAGACCACATTTGAGCAACAAGGTGGCTCTCAGGAGTCATCTCTTAGGCACCCCACAACACGTGACTGAGTTTCAATTTCAAGAGCAAAGGCTCATAAGCATAGTCATAAATATCATGGGCCCATCAATGGACCATCCTCCACCAGTCATTGCCCTTGCACTTGGAGGACAGTTACTGCTACATTAGAGAATGTGAAAGAGCTCTCCAGGATGGGAATTCAATATTCTTTTGGTTATTGTGTGAATCTCCACTCACGGTGACAATGCCTTGCGAACATTTGAACACATTTATATACCTTATATATATGTTCAGGTTAACTTTCTCTCATGTATCCCCCATCACTGACACCATACACCAATGGTCTTCCCCTGCCCCAGTTGTAACCCTTCTGTTATCCAAAGTGTCTTCAAAAATGAAGCCAATAAAATAGCCAAATACAACTAATAGGAAAATGAAATAAGAATGGAAGTTTTAAATATAAGAAATACAATATATAAAAATTAATAGAAAACTAAAAACAAAATTTAATTTAAAAATTGGGATACTAAAAAATAATGAAAACTATTTAAAAAAATTTTTTTGGCATTTTGCCTTTCATCACTGTAATATCTGTTGTCCTGTATGTACAGTTACATTTTCTTCCATTTATTCCTCAGTGTAACCATTGGCCAATTTGATGTAATTATGAATTCCAAAAATATAATTGGATCATGCTTGTAAACTGATCTGTTAATCTGGGCATGATTAGGTTATGATCAGGGTGTTGAGTCGCGGGGAATCAAATATAAAAGGCATGGCAAGAACAGTTTTGAGAGCAGTTTTTGAGAAGCAGTTTAAATGTTGGAAAGAAGGCCCCAGGAGAAGTGAAGCAAGCCATTTGCCTGATCATCTACAGCTGACCTTGTGGAGGAAACAGGCGCTAAGCCTGGAGAGAAACACAGCCCCAGGAAGAGAGGAACCCCAGAAGCCTGAACCCTAGCAAACACTGACAGCTGTCTTGCTCTAACACGTGGCAATGGACTTTGGTGAGAGAAGAAACATAATGCTTTATGGCCTGGTATCTGTGGACTTCTACCCCAAAATAAATATCCTTTGTAAACACCAACCCATTTTTGGTATTTCACATTAGCACCCCTTTGGCTGACTAATACACCCAGTGTCTTATTTTTTTTTTTCATTCTGTTTTCAAAGAAGTTTTAGGTCACAGTAAAATAACATAAATAATGCAGGGGGCTCCAATATATCCAACATCCTCCCCTTTATCCCCCTTCCCATATTAGTACCATTTTATATGTGAATGTTACATTTGCTACAAATGATATACAAATAATGAAACACAGCTATTAACCATGGTCGATGGTTTACATTATGGTTTACATTTTATACTGTACACTTTTATGAATTTTGATGATATTTAACATGGCCTGTATCCATCATTGCAAGATAATGTAGAACACTTCCATTGTCCACTAAATACCCCATGTTTCATCTATTCTATTCCTCCCTCACCTTCCCCTCAGGGCCCACAGAAACCACCTGGCTTTACTCCTTGGAGGATAAGGTTCATAGTTACTTGCAACAACACTGAGGTCTTCACACACTGACTTGTCCTTCCCTATTAGGAGCCACTCATGCTCTCAAGATACTCCTGCCCCTCCTTTTTAGAACATATCAGTCCCCCCCGCCAAGGTTGGGAGTCAAGCTCCTTCCCACTCATTATGTGGGTCTCCACCCACTAATACAACACATTATAATAAATTGATCCCTCACACACTCCCTAAAAGCCTGCCTCAAATGTTCCCTGTCCTGAATGCGCGCCCCCATCCAACACCCTAAATCAGTAACCCTTCATTGTCATATTGCCATAAGAGCATTCCCAATTTTGTTCTTACAACCACAAACCTGCCAATCCCCACTGTTCACTTGGTCCCTCTCCCAGCCCTCCTCACAGATCCATGTACCATCCAACGCACCCTCCCCACTCTACCCACCTGTCAAACCTACAATACCCAATGTAATTGTATCACTACTTTCCTGTCATATCTCTTCAATGCCCACATACACAATTCCACCTTGTCATAGATTATGCCCCTATGGGCATTGGCTCACAACCTTCTTCTCCCTATCTCTTTCCTGTAAACCTGTCTTCCAGACAATAGCTCTTTCAGTCTCTTCAATTTGCTTCATTCATATCAGTGAGGTTATGTAATATTTATCCTTCAAGCCCTGGCTTGCTTCACTCAACATAAGGTCCTCAGTATTCATCTAAGGTTTCCCCTGTGTTAACACTGTATTACTTCTTACAGCTGGGTAATATTCCATTATATGTAAGTACCACATTTTGTTTATCCATTCATCTCTTGATGGGCATTTGGGTTGATTTCAACTTTTGGCAATAGTGAATAATGCTGCTATGAACATTGGTGTGCATATATCTGCTCATGTCTTTGTTTTCAATTCTTCTGGGTATATACCCAGCAGTGGAATTGCTGGATCCTATGGCAGTTCTATAGTTAGTTTTTTGAGGAAATACCAAACTGTTCTCTAAAATTCTGGAACCATTTTACATTCCCACCAGCAGTGGATGAGGGTTCCTATTTATCCACATCCTCTCCAAAATTGTAGTCCTCTCTTTATTTAATAGTCACCATTTTAATGTGTTTAAGGTGGTTTTGATTTGCATTTCATTGTAGATTTGATTTGCATTTCCCTAATAGGGAGTGATGGTGAGCATCTTTTCATGTGTTTTTTTAGCCATTTGTATTTCTTCCTAGGAGAAGTATCTTTTCAAGTCACTTGCCTATTTTTTAAATGTGTTGTTTGTCTTTTTATTTTCAAGGTGTAACATTAATTTATATGTGCTGGATATTACACTCCTATCAGATATATGGTTGCCAAATATTTTCTCCCATTGCGTGGGCTGCCTTTTTACTTTCTTCATAATCTCCTTTGAGATGTAAATGTTTTTAAATTTGAAGAGATCTCATTTATCTATTTTTTTTTCACTTCTTGTGCTTTGGCTGTGAAGTTCATGAAACCATTTCCTATTACAAGGTCCTCTAGATGGTCCTCTATAATATCTTCCAAAGTCTTTATGGTCTTGGCTATTATATTCATATCTTTGATCCATCTTGAGTTGGTTTTTGTATAAGTTGTGAAATGATGATCTTCTATCATTCTTTTGGATATGGGTATCCAGTTCTCCAAGCACCATTTGTTGAAGAGGCCATTCTCTCCTAGATGAGTGGGCTTGGTGGCCTTGTCAAATATCAGATGACTGTATATGTGAGGATCTGTATCAGAACTCTCAATTCAGCTTCCTTGGTCAGTATGTACATCCTTGTGCCAATACCATGCAGTTTTGAACACTGTGGTTTTTAGTATGTTTTAAAGTCAGGCAGTGTGATTCCTCCAATACCATTTTTCTTTTTCAATATGTCATTGGCTATTTGGAGCCTCTTGCCATTCTAAATAAATTTCATAGTTAGTTTTTCTAATTCAGTAAAAAATGTGTTGATTTTTATTGGTATTGCATTAAATCTGTAGATTAGTTTAGTTAGGATAAACATCTTA
>JAQZBX010113389.1:0-10067 GCA_029593785.1 Cabassous unicinctus | reverse complement strand
CCCCCCCCCCCCCCCCCAATTACTTCCCCCTTAGCTGGCAAAGAAAGAAAAGGGCTCTCTACTTTTAACGTTTCTTTTATAAATAAATAATAGAGAGAGAAAGAGAGAAAGAGAGGGAGAGAGAAAGTATACAAGTCAGAATGGTAGAATTTTTTAGCTGAGATCTGACAAACCATTCAACTGCTGTCACTCACTCTCAGGCATCCTTGCTCGGCAACTCTGGGGTGGGCAACTCTGCCACCCTGGCCCGTTTGCTGAGTTCTTCACCAGGTGGTTCCTCAGCTGCTTCCAGCTTGCGTTTGGGGGATGCTGGGCCACTGGGTAGTGGTCTCAGGCCTGTAGGGAAACATGACACAGTGTCACACAGACTGTGCATACAGACAAGATGATCCTAAACGGGTGGCGTGGCAGCTCTTTAGGGGACAGGGAACCTGCTCCCTGATGGAATGCCGGGAGGTTGCTCCTCAGACCTGCCCCTCGGCCTTCCTTTCAGCAGTGACCTTGCCTGGAAATGTCAAGGAAAGTACAACCAGGTCTGCCAACAGCCCCAAATCCCAGGGGCTCCAGGCCAGAGACTGACATGGCCTGTCTGCTGTCCTGGCTCTGAAGGTGAGGCATCCCCTCTGCGCCCCTGAGAATGGCTCCCAGAGCAGGAATGAGCAGGGCCCTCACCCATGGAGTCAGCCTGGCTGGGCAAACAAGAAAACTCCTTGGAATTCTTGCCAGTCTCGTGTTACTGATCTCCATTCCAAAGCTGGAAGGAGAAGAAGGCGGCAGCATCTCTCTCTACTCTCTCTCTTTCCTGCACCACCCTGGTCTCTGTTGCCACCTCTTGCTTGGACAACTGCAGTAACCTTCTTTCCAGTTTCCCTGTTCTCACTCTGGCCCACACTGTCCACTCTCCACACAGCAGGCAGAGTAAACTCTTTAAAACACAAATCGGCTCATGCCCCCTCCCTGCTGGTCACCCTTCAATGCCTCCTCGGTGCACTGATGACAGGATGCTAACCCCCGTTGTGGACTTGGAGCACTCCACTATACTCATCTAGTCCCGCTTCTCCTTTAGGACATTCCACCTCACTGGCCTCCCTTCACTTCCTTGAATGGGCTAAGCTAGTGCCTGTCTCTGGGCCTTTCCTTGCTATTCCCTTTGCCTGGAATGCTCTTCCCCAGACACTGGAAGGGCTGCCTCCTGCTTAGCACCTGGGTGTCTGCTTAGAGAGGTGTCTGTGACTAGTGCAATCTCAAGTAACCCCAGGTAACCCCCTTCTCCTCAGTCGCTATCAAGCCACTTGATTTGATTTTCCCCAAAGCACTTGCTATCTGAACCGATCCTACCCGGTTCCTTTCCTATCTGTCTTCCCTAGGTGGAAAATAAGCTCCATCAGGACAAGGACTTGTCCTGGCTTCTCTCCTCACCCTGACTCACTGAAGCAGTGGTACTTCTGCTGTGCCCTCAGGATGAGCACGGCCACAGGGAGGCCAGCTGCCACTCACCTGTACTGCTCATGCTCCCAGGCTGGCTGGAGCTGGGCTCTGCCACAGGGTTGCTGAGGTCTTCCACACAGGAAGGGACGGATGCCAGCAGACCTGGAAGAGAGGCAGGGGAATAACCAGAATGCAATCTGACAGGAGACAATAAGTGGGGAGTTCTGGACCACGCCACTGAGATTCCAACTCTTCCCATTGCTCCACAACTACCCAGGGAGGCCGTGTCCAGCCCCAGTCTGCAGGTCCTGGGCCCTGGGAAGTCAAATTAACTTACTAGCCTGGAAGACAGCACTCAGGTCTCCCTTTGTAAATATCTGGAAATCCCCATCTATCCCCGTCTGAGCCCACAGGTACTGTCCTTGCCTTCAGTGAGCTAGGGGATGGGGAGAGGGGTAGCAGCTTCTTACAGAGTCCCCGGTAGCGGGAGAGCTGCTGGTAAATCTGCTTCATCCGTTCAATGTTGAGCCGGCTGGTCTCTGCATGGTTGACGATGGGCCGTGGGTAGTCCACACCAATGATACACTTGGCTGCCTTCTGAATCGACTCTGGAGCATTCCAGGGCTCATAGATGTAGCGAGAGGGGAACCCTTTCAGTTTGGGCAGGTATCGTCTGAAACACACACACAAGATGGCCAGTCAGCACACCTGGGCCCTCCTTCAAAGGGCCAAAGGGATGCCATCCTAGGAGCCAGAGTCCGGGCTGCATCCTCACCTGATGTAGTCTCCACTGGGGTCTGTGCGGCGGCCAAAGCCCACAGGGCAGTAGCAGTGGAAGAACTGTTGGAAAAAAGCACTGCAGGACAGCCACATCCAGCTGCCTGCATTCACACTGAAGTCTGCATCCAGGAGCAACTCATCGAATACCTAAAAGTGGGGAGGGTGGAAGAATCAGTCTCCTTGGGGACCTAGTGCTATGGTTCTTCCCAAGGAACCACAGTCCCCCATGGAGAAGAGAGCCCAAGTCCTTTTGCTGAGGGCAAGCCCAGGAGGATTTGGAGGGGATCTCCTGGACCCAGGAATCCCACCCCAGCCCCTGGCCCAGGAGGGGGCTGCCTTTGCTGGGCCTGCCCAGAGGGCACAGGCCAGCTCCCTGCTGAGAGAGCACTCACCCGGACCCCGCTCTCCCAGCTGACCCAGAGGTCCCCGCGGGTGAGGAAGCAGGCCACAGCGTGCCGGGCCAGGTGGTGGATCCAGCCCTCCTGCCTCAGTTGGGTCATGATGGCGTCAATCCAAGGGAAGCCTGTCTTGCCCTCGGCCCACTTGGCCAGGGCCTCGGGGTTGCGGTCCCAGGGGATCTGGATGCAGATGGGGTTCCCCTCCATGCGGTCAAACCTGGGGTTGTTGGTGGCTGCCGTGTAGAAGAACTCTCGCCACAGGAGTTGCCCAAACAGGGAGAGGGGTGGCGTGCTGTTCCGCTTCACCTGAGGGGTGGGGGCAGCACGTGGATGCAGACACTTATTCAACTCTCAGCAACATATTACTCGGGCCTCTCCCACAGAGGAACTGGAGCCACCACAAACTTGGTGGCTCCAAACCCCATGGATATGGAAGTACTATGTCCTAGAAGAAGCGCGCAGTGTGCCTGCAGACATAAAGCCCTCTCTCCCAATGACCCAGGGACTGATCAATAAGTTGGCTGTAGGAAGTCAGGCCGTGGAAGGGATATCACTGCAGGACTCTGCATTAGGAATCAAAGTCTAGGCCATGATTCTAGTCCTCAAGGTTCCCTGCTTGGCTCCACTTTCTAGTAAGTCATATAAAAAATGCTCAGTCAAAATTTGGGTTAAATAATTTATATGTGACAGCCTGAATCGAGGGCCATGAGGGAATTGAGATCAGACCTCCAAGCAAATAATGATTTTACTAAAGTCACAAGACTACCCACCAAACTGGTAAAGCCCCCCATGCCACAAAATTCCGTGATTAGCAAGGGTGGGAAAATAACATTTAAAAATATAGACATGAGGATGATCTGTTGGATTTGGACAGTTGGATATGTTGTCCTCTCTCCTTCTGGGTCCGCATTACACAGGGCTGACTCTTGCATTGCCCTGTATGCAGCCCTCTGGGCTATTTCCTCCATTACTGATAGGCAATGGCTGCTCCTGGACTGCCCTTTTAAATGTCCCATAGAGGGCAGCTGTCCTCTTCGGCAAAATTCTGGCTCCAGACTCACCCTTCTTGCCTCCCGCCCTGCGTACCTTGCTCCCATCCACCTGCTGCCAGAGGATCTGCCACCTCAAGGGTCACACCCAAAAAGGCCTGTTTTTCTGCTGTCCTGCCCTACACAATAACCTGGACTTTATTTAGATCAGTGATTTGGTCTGTGCTCGGCTCTGCCACCTCTTGGATATAGACTCTCCCCACCTTCTCTGGACTGTATGCACACTTAAGCACCTCCAGGATCCACATCCCAGCCCCTACCCCCACCCCCAGAGAGAGAGGGAAGGGCCCTTTTCAGGGTGACCAACTGGCCCAGAAGGCCCTGGCCCACCTGGCTGCAAGTAGGGGTGGGGAGTGCTGCCTACGTCCTCACCTTTCTATACAGGTCCCACAAACGGTAGTAGAAGAGGCGGCAGGAGAGACACCCAAAGCGCAGATAGGGGCTGAGACCCGTGGGGCTGGCCAGGAGGGAGTTGGCGTTCATTCGGGGTCTCTCGTAGTTGGCAACCCAGGCCTGCAGTGGACAGAGAAGGTGAAGAAAGGAAAGGCCTGGACAAAGCCTGCTGGCCTCCTGGCTTGACTCCCAAACCAGGGCTGACCCCAAGCTCACAGAAGTAGGCAATGTTTGTCTTGCAAGCCTCCCTTTACCATTTCCTGCACCATCTTCCCTACTGGCACTCCCTACCTGTACTCCTTCAGAAACCCAGGACCTCCTGAAGGCCCTTCCAGATGGGCTTTCCAAACAGGTCCAAGGCTCCCAACTCCTCTGGCTCCCCTCCTGCACATAAACTCTCCTGTGTTAGGGTATCCCCTTCCAATTCACATTTCTTATGCTAATTCATACCAAGTGTCAATCACTTATAAGTGGACTCACAGGACACTCTGATCCTTGGTAACTGTTTTAAGATATAACTCTTGACTCAAAGGAACTAACCTCTAGTGGATGAATTTTATACTCCATGGCCATATGCTAGGAGAAAGGGGTTTGGCAGAAGGACACAGGCAGTCACCTATTTATCTATCTAGAAAGCCAGTCTTACCCAAAAGGGGATTCTCACTGTGCTTTTTGCCAGAGACCACACTAGGCGTTTTGTCCATATTATCTTATCTTAATTGAAGACTCATTTTAGGCCAAAAAGATAAATATCATTACCGTGAAGTTACAGAGGAGAAAGAAGATTGAAATGCTGGGTGCTTAAGTAATTTGCCTAAGGCCACAGAACAGAAAACCATGGAGACAGGATTTGAATGCTAGCTTCATTCCATGACTTTGTACAAGCAGAATTTGCAAAGGAAACACCACCAGTCCAAATGATGAGGCCCATGTTCTTGTCCTGCCTTTGCTATTTAACTTACGGTAGGATCTTGAACAAGTTACTTTGTCTCTCAGCTATTTATCTATTAAATGAGAACAAAATTTCTCACCTCTGGGGGCAAAAAAAAATCAAAGATGTGAAAGAATTCTGAAAGCACTGAACAAACTCTATAATTAAGGAGAAGTAAGGAAAAAGGCTTCCACTTTTCTGAAAAAAAATATTCCCACCTTAGTCCCTGCTCTAGTGACCAGGGCCCCTGTGGCTGCTACTGCATCACGACCACAGAGGGACTTCTCGTCATTGCTCAACGGCAGCTGAGAAAGGAGGGAACTCTCAACCCATTCCTTGGGTCTAACAACGTCATTTCTGGGACCATTTGTCCTACAATATCACTGGTCTTGCTTTCATCATCAATTGCTGCTGGCACAGTGCGTTACCGTTCCTAACTCACCATGCTGCATGCGTTCTCTCATTTGATCATAACAATCCTGAGGCAGCATTTATCACTCTACTTTTTGAAAATGAGAAAACTAAGTTCAAAGGGTTACATGACTCTCCTCGAGTTACAAAGATGGTAAGGAACAGGGCTGCGGTGACTTGGTCTTCTGAGCCCAGATTCCAGTCTCTTTCCACTATATCTAATAACTATTTTCTCCTTGTTAACTACTAGCACCCTCTCCTCTCCATGACAATTTCACAAACTTTACACCCTTCTCAAACCTCCAACCTTCCCTACCCTTCCCAATCCTTTGCCAGATGACCTTGCTTCCTTATTATAATTATCAGGTGGGAAACACTTCAACTTTCAGTCACCAAATCTACACTCACCTGCATCCACACCTACCTCTTTTCTTCCTTCCCTCCCGCAACCCTGTCCAAGGTCAAAGCCTCCACCTGGCTCTGGAGTCCTCCTCTCTTCCTTCCCTGTCTTACATCTTCAACCTCTCCATCTCTAGTTTCCATCCCAAGAACACTGAAAATATTACTTCATTTCTCCACTTTAAAAACAAAACAGATCAAAAACAAAGAATGTCTGATAAGCCCAGGGACCTCTATACCTCAATGGGTCCTCTCTCCTCCCTTCACAGTCAACCTCTCTCATTTCCATTCCCTCTCCTCCACTTTCTAGTGCACTCCAGTCTGGCTTCTGCCTTCACTCCATCAAGCTGGCTCCCACCAAAGTCTCCTGTGACTTCCAAGCCACTAGATCCTGTAGGCATTTTGTGTACTTGTATTTCTAGACCTCAGCAGCACTTTGCCTGCTGGCCACTCCTGGCTCTATACTTTCAATTCCTTTGGCCTCTGTGACACATGCTCCTGGTGGCCTCCATCCTGGCTGGCTGCTCTTGGTCTTTTGCCAGCTCTTCCTCCTCTACCTCTTAAACGTTGGCACCCCAGGGTTCTGTCCTGGGTCATTTGCTCAGCTGTGTTCCTAGGAGATTTCACTCAATCCCATGGCTCCCACTACCGTCTATTAGCAGAGAATCACCATGTCTGTTGCTCCAGCCCAGACCATTCTCCTAGACTCCCAAATGGCTCCATCCCATTGCCTGCTTAAAAGCTCTACTTGTCTGCCTTTCAGATACCTCAAATATAATACTCTCTCTTCTTTAAACTCACCCCTCCATTGGCATTTCCAATCTCAGAAAACACTCTCTCATCTACCTGGTTGCCCAAGCCAAGAACCTGGCCATCACCCTGATTCTCATCCTATCAAGTCTACTACCTAAATAGGGTTTTTCTGTTTTTTTTGTTTTTTGTTTTTGATTTTAGGAGGTACCAGGGACTGAACCTAAGACTTCGTACATGGGAAGCTACATCTGCTCCCAATGAGAGTTGGTTTTTTCATTTGTTAGTTGTTTGTTTTTAGGAAGTACCAGGAATCAAACCTGGAACCTAGTACATGGGAAGCAGGCACTCAACCACTTGAGATATATCTGTAATAGTTCTTGTATCTGTTCATTTCTTTCTATTCTCCATTGCTACCAGCAATGGCTCAGGCTCAGATCATATCTAGACTGGACAACTGTGACAGCTCCTGACTGATCTGCTTGCATCTATTCTTGTCTCCCTTTAGTCCATTCTCTACACTGGAACCAGAGTGATCTTTTAAAATGCCTGTCCCTCAGGATCAGACATACAGTGGGCTTCCTGCTGTCTTAGGATAGACTCCCAAATCTTAAACATGGCTTATAAGCACCCATGGTCTGGGTGTGCCCACTTTTCTAGATGCATCTCTTGCCACTCTCCTTTTCTCCACTCCTGCCACTTAAGACTTCTTTAAGTTCTGAACACTAGAGGAACAACTGAGTTAGCACCTGGAATTAGAGAAGATAAAAGTGCCTGAAAAAGAACTTTTTAGGAGTAAAGTTTCCATGATTCCCAAAAGTTACCTTTTTCTGTTCTTTTTTACTTTTGTGAAAATGAAATAAAGTTGTTAATAAAAAAGAGAAGGAAAAAAAAAAAGACTGCTTGAAGCACTACATTCTTGCTCACCTTGGCACATGCAATTCCCTTTGCCTGGAATGCTGTCTTCCTTTCCCTTCACCTTCACTTGGTTAATTTTCACTCTTCCTTCAAGTACAACCTAAGGTCATCTCCTCAGGCAGACAGTCCCTGAGGAATTAGGTTAAATAACTCTAACAGACACTAGGTATTTTTGCCTACCCACCCTTCTTTTAAAATATTTTTATTTTAAATGAAGTACAGATTCAGAAAAATCACACAAATATGTGGCTTAATGAATTGTTCTAAGGCCAACACCTATGCAACCACCACACAAGTTCAAGAACCAGAACTTTGCCACCTATCCTAGAAACCTGTGTGCCCATCCCATACACAGTCCCCTCCCTCCCTCAGAAGTAACCACTCTCCCAGCTCCTTCAATACGATTCCCCTGCACCTTGTCCTTTATCCATCACCAGATTCCCTCATACAAAGGGGAACTTGCCCACAGATGAAGGAAAAACAATCTAGCATAAGCTTTACAATCACATAGAACAAGGTCTCACTCTACTACTTACTATCTGTGTGACCTCAGGCAAGTTATTTAACCTCTCTAAGCCTCAATTTCCTAATCTGCAAAGTGGAAAGTTTAATACCTACCTTGTAGGGCTGTTGGAAAGACTAAAGAAGACAATGCAAGTAAGTGCTTAATCCAGACATGTTTGGCCCAGTGAGTAGCACATGGTAAGAACTCCTAATAAATGGTAACTGCTATTATTATTATTATTATTATTATTATATTATTATTATTCCTGCCAGGAGGTTTTTCATTTTTCAACCAGTTTGAGCTTAGAGGCCCTAAGGGACATGGACCTGACTCCATAGTGCCTGCCACACAGGAGCCAGTATCTGTAGTTTCCGGGCTTCAGAAAAGGGAACCCATACCTTCCGTTCCAAGTGCTTATCCAGTCGGGCCAGGGCTTCTGCCTCTCCTCCTTGCCAAACAGCTGGGCCAAGTCCTTCAGTGGGGAACCCTACAAGAGGAGAAGCAGGTCAGAGGACTGGAGACCAGGCCTCCTCGGTAGTAGTTCAGCAAGTCTTGACACATTGGTCTGTTCTTTGAACCACTGTGGCTAAGATCATCCTTAAAGTTTTAGCGTTTTCTAGGTCACCCTGGTTCTCTTCCCACTGTTAGTATTTTCTCTTTCCCCTTGCCTTCCCCAACCCAGACACTCATCATTCCAGGCAGGTGAGAACAACATGGAATTCTTGCCCTTTCAGGCTTAGCTGGCAACAACTGTGGTTCTCAGGGGAGAAAGGCTAACTCTGTTCAGATACAAAAACGAGGAGGAGAGGGAAGGGGAGCAAAGGTGTGGAACCCCAGAGGCTGACAGGCCTTTTTCAGCAGAGGCACCGATGCCAGCACCAGACTGAGTCTATCTGGTTTGAGAGGGGGAAGTACAAAAGTAGAGGCATGAACTACAAAGAGAAGATTACACATGCAAATATACACAGAAAAATGATGGGAAGGACATATACCCAAATTAATAGTGATTATCTCTGGATGGTGGGGTACTGGTAATTGTTATTTCCATTTTTGTTTTTCTGTATTTTCTAAGTTTTCTATAACAACATGTATTACTTTGACAAAGAAAGAAAAAAAAAACAATAAAAGCTTCTTTACAAAAAAAGGAGGTGCCAGCATAAGAGGTTTGGCAGGAACTACGCACCCAGCTCCTCGAGGGAGGGCACGCCATAGGTTTCATCATGGTTCTCCTGGATCTCGGCCCTGCAGCTCTCCATCTGCTGGCTGGTCACCGAGGACACTGGCTTCTTGGGCAGCTCCATGCGGCTGATGATGGCCTGAAAGCGCTTGTAGGTAAGGGGCGGCTTCTGCCCGTTGAGCTCAATGATCCTGGGGATCCCAAAGCATACCTAACATCACTCACAAGGCCTTTTTTTCGGGTCCCTGCCCACCCGAAAAAGAGCCAAGACTCTGAAAGCTTTGACGGTAGCTTTCTTCATCCATCATGGGTCCTACCTCTAGGTGGGATGGAGGGGGCAAGGGAGGTCACATCTCCATTTTACCGAGAGGAAAAATGAAGCCCAGAGAACTGAAGCAGATGCCTCAGGTAATGGAGCAAGGCAGGGCCAAAGCTGGGACTTAGTTCCAGGTTCCCTGGTGTCGACATGGAGCCGCCTAAAGACAGAGATTGACCATCTCTCTCTCATCACAGAAAAATCCGTACTAGCTTTCTTGGAACTCGGCCTATCTATCTGAGCCACAGGAATCCCTGTGGGCCTTCCTCTCTCCCCCAGCAAAAGCCTTGGAGGAAGTTCTGCAAATGTATTCTTTTCTTGGAAAATCATTCCCTTTCTAGCCTCCACTTACTAGGACGGAAAGGTGGAGAACAGCCTGTCCTCCCTAAATCAGAGACTGGGACTGGGAATGTTAATAGCAACAGATACTCCCTTGCAGTTTACACAGCTGAACTCATGCAGGAAGGAAAGATATAGGAGGGTGAAGAGGAGAAGTGAGGCTGTTTACATAAGGATGAATTGGGATGGTTTGGAGCCAGATTCCTGGGGCTCCCGTTGGCCAAAAAGTAGCTTACGCAAGACCTGGCCGGCTGGGAGGTTCATTTCTCAGTT
>JAQZBX010113388.1:0-10115 GCA_029593785.1 Cabassous unicinctus | reverse complement strand
TCACACACTCATACATAACAAAAATTCCCTTTCATATTTCTGTAATGTAATTCTTCTCAGAAATTACGTCACAGTGAAGGATGTCTCAGAGAAGGGAGGTAACTCAGCTAAGTGGCAGACCTGGGATCCAAACAGAGCTCTGACTCCAGTTCCTTTTTCTGCTACTTAGAAAAGATTCACAATGGTAGCTTCCAAACTTAAATCCCTCTTTTTTTCTAAAAGCATCCCTTATCAAATCAATACATTTTACTAACCTGACTACATCTGGATAATTTTGTGAGGGTCTGCACCATTTGGGTGCAGTCTTCAGAAAACTCTCCTAGCTCCCCGGAAGTCATCTTTCACATACTGCCTTTTTTTTCCCTCTCAATTAGCAAAAAGGCCTGCTTACAGCTCAGTCACCAAGCACACAACAGTATATGTCAGAAAAATGAAAAGCCGTTGTTCTCCTTTTGTCAGTGCAGTAGGGCATAATAAGCTCAGGGACAATGGAGAATTCTATAGAATGTCCTTCAGAATCCTTGCAGAGAGACAGGCCAATATCATTAGTCAGCATTAAAACTATAACTAGAGATTACTTTTAAAATGTGCTTTGCCCCACTGCTAAGATGAGCAAATTATGTTTTTACTAGCCCATCAAAAACTGTAATGCATAATAAGGAAAGTGCAAAAGGAAAGCAAATTCTACGACTTTTCTATCAGTGGCTCTTTCTCTCCTCCTTACTCTCTCTCTCACATGCACACTCTAACACACAGACACCACTAAAGAAACAAATTACCAGTAACTTTCTCCACACAAGCTTAAACTCAATCCCGAAGAGTTTTAAAGGTAATGGGAAAAGGGGTGGGAAAACTTCCCCAGAAACCCATGAAAGCTTGGAGGATTCCTTGGGATTGAGGAATTGCTTGCTTTGAGGGTTAATGAAGTCTCAATTCTGCCAGCCTCAGGGAACAGGAAACACCTGGCTCTGTTTGGGTATATGGCAAAACTTTTTTTTTTTTTTAATGAAAATAGGGCATTGATACTCTCTTTCAAGTACGACTTCATATCAAAGACATTGAATATTTTACGTGTGGAATCATACTTGACATTGTTATTCAGTTTCTAGAAGTGGCAATTTTTATATGATAAAATAACTTTAATGCCTCATATTAAAAATTTAATCATGTGCTTTTATTAATCATTTTGGATATAGTCTTGAAAATTATACAACTAACATTTATTTTTTATTTATTTATTTTTTTAAGATTTATTTTATTTTATTTTATTTATCCCCCCCATTGCTGCTTGTGCTGCTGTGTCCATTCGCTGCGTGTCTGCTTATCTCCCCCTTGCTGTGAGGTCTTGCCGCATCAGCCCACAGCGCTGGGCGAGCCGGCCTGCCCTCACAAGGAGGCGCCGGGAAGCGAACCCGGGGCCTCTCATATGGTAAACGGGTGCTCTATCCATTGCGCCACACCCGCTTCCTGCCGTGAGGTTCCTGCATCAGCCCACCGCACCACTCAGGCCAGTGTGCCCTCACAAGGAGGCCTCGGGACGCGAACCCGGGCCTCCCATATGGTAAACGAGGGCTCTATCCACTGAGCCACACCCGCTTCCTACAACTAACATTTATATAATGTTTCTGCTTTAAAATTATTTTCACACACAAATTTCATTTTGAACCTCGGAACTAAATTGGTTTAGATAGTCATATCATCCCATCTTACATCTGAGTAAACTAAACCAGAAAGGGATTAGGTGAATTGCCCAAGGTTAGAAAACAAGCTGGCGTCAGAACAAGGATTATAACCCAAATTACTAACTCATTTTTCACTTTATTATCCAAACAATCTGGCAATCTAAAAGATTTTTGGTATGTATACTGCTGTACACACCAGTCCAAATTAAATTTTTAGGGTAACTTTTGATAGTTTGGACAATCTTTAACTCTTGAAGTCAATTACATTCTTCACTATTGCCATTGTAAAAATCAAATTCAGACAAATAAAACACACAAGGAAAAATAAGAGAATACTCCTAGAGATGTTGTATCTGAATATGATACTGAAACTCAAGGGTAAATCGCTATTCCATATGTCATATATTCATTCAATTCAACTCAAAATACAAATATGCTATGTCAGGCATGGTGAGGGACAGAAGATAAAATAATCATAGATTACAAAGTGCTCGTAATATTAAATGAATATTAGATACAAATGAATGTATGAAATATACATATTTAAACAAGCTATTATTAATAGTATATAGAGACTGTTTTGTGGTAGTTATCAGTTCACATCAGTAGTTACTAGATTATTGTTATTTGCTGTTAATACATTGCTTGTGTTCTTTTTTTTTTTTTTAACATTTCAGTTGAAACAGAGTTATTAACATAGGTAAGTACTACTAAATAAAAAAGTTTGTGGATATATATATGTGTGTTTATATAGATGTATTTATTTATACATCTATATAAATAGATGTATTTAATATGAAAGATCTTATATCACATAAAAAGTATATTTGAACATCCTAATTCTTTTGGGAATCAAAAGATTAAGTAACTAAAACCATCGGAATAAAATAATAGGCTTCGCATGTCACTCTTTCATGCACAATACTCTGCTGTGCTTTTAAAGGGAAATTACAGCTGCTGGAGCTAATTTAACTTAATGTAGTTTAATTGTTGAATTTGTATTTTGTACACATCATTGGAGGCCCTAAAGCAATGGTATGTTTGTATTTAAATGAATGATTGTCTCTCCCAGTTTAAGGAAATGATTGGCTGAGAAGACAGCAGTTGACTGTAGAAAACTAACAAAATATGCAAAGAATCATCCAAAAAGGTTTTCCTGACACCAACCCACCAATGAAAGCCCTGAAGGAATTAAGTACTCTATTTCTCTCCTTTTACAAAAATGTAATTTGGTCTTAAATTCTCAGCAAATACATAAATGTCAGGGTCACAGAGCTCAGAATAGATGTTCTCTCCCTCACAACTAACTTTCCCTCACCCAACTTTTCCCAACATGCAGCTCATGCTTCACCTTCTTGCTTTGACTCTATGAAAACAAGAGCATTGACGTTTGTGCAGAAGTATGTGTCTCTCATCCAATTTGTTTTACAAATTTGTCTTTAATATCAATAAAAAGACAACAGTCCCTAATCCTAAGCAGGTTAATAGATTTGCTTAAGGACACTGAAATTTAATGAAAAGAAGAATGAAAAATGAAGAAAATTTTCCTTATATCTGGCTTAGGTCATCATTGGTTGGGTTTTTTACTCTTTTGGATGTTATCTATTTTCAAGTCACAGCTTCTCTCCTCCTGCCTCACCAGCAGTCCTCATCGTTACTGGATTGCTGGTCTGAATTTCTAGAGGTCCAGAGGAAAAGAAGGGATTTAACTGCCCTTGAAAATTCTTACTCCTTTTCTTTTAGGAAGGGAGGCTGATATACCTAAAAAGCAAATGATTCCATTATAAGAGTTACAAGACAAACTTAAGCCCTTTATTATTTATTATTTAGCATTTAGGTTTCAAATTCTTACCACGTTTTAGGAACTTTTTACTCACTTAATTACCCATACACACTTGAAGTAGGTACCATCATACCCACATTTCACCGATGGGGAATCCAAGGCAAGTGAAGTTAAATGACTTGTCCAAAGTCACAGGGCAAATAAAGGCAAAGTTTCTTCCTTGGACATGATCAACCCTGAGCTGGTTTTCAGTGAGATGTTCCATTACCTTATGGTGCTGCTTGCCCACTACCCAGGCATTTAGTGAGACATCTATGACCATATTTGATCATAACTGCAAATATTTAAAACAGGGAGCATAAAACTGAAGCAAGCATGAATTAGGTATAGGTGACCAAGGTGTGATTAAGTGAAAAATCAAAAGTGAGGTGTTTTCTTCCCTGTTTGCTGTGCATAAATCTACCCAGTTCTGTAGAAGGAGGATTTTTTATCAAAACAATGGACTAGTCTCTGTACAAAATTCCAGAACATTTCCTTTTCCCCAAAGCATCCATAACCTTTTCCCCATCCTAAACCAAAGCCAAAGAAACAAAAGTTATAGAAAACTAAGGAGTCTGAACAATGTTACCTAGTAAATGCCTTACTGTTAAAAAATGAAAGCATTTTAAAAATCTATATTCTTGCTTTCGTTATGCTTGAGCTGCTGAGCCAGAAACTCCCTAAATTGACACCTTCGTCTCCTGCCTGATGAGCATTGCAAGCTCTATGTACTGAGGTAAGGCATAAACATCCTGATTCTACAGGCGTTATTTATAATAATAGAGCAATAGTCCTTGTGCTCTGGTATCTGCCAAAAACCAACAGCAGTTTTCGCTGGAGAGAGCTGAAGGAATGTCACTGGCTTCTAGAAACTTCCTTGATGACCCGTGTTCCATCCATCACAGAAAGGAGCGGAGGAAACTGCACCATTGCCTGCCATTATTTACCTCCAGGGTAGACAAACGGTCCAGCCGCTCCCTTGCCCTGCCCCACGCAGAAGTTCAGGCTTATAAATAATTAATAATTAATAAAAACACGGAGTGTGTGTGGAAGAAACAGCTTGATTTATCCCAACAAAGAGAACAGACTGAAAGGGAAGAAGACCGATATGGCAAAGGGTTATTTTATTTTAACACTAAACAGTGTAAAATCTCTAAGAAAAAAGACTTGAGTCTCCCTGGGTCTGCTCATCTCTCTGATGATAAGATCCAGGGAAACGCACTGTCACCCATCTCGGCTTTACGGGAAAAGCTTCTCTGGAAGGAGTACTGGATAACAAAGCAATCAGATAGCATAATAACTGATGGCAGTGGAAGGGGCTGTATCCGAGGCCTCCACCAGGCCATGGGGAGCGCCCCTCAGATTCTGTTGCCTGAGCCTTCTCTGGATGGGAACTCACTCTTCAACTCCTGAGGCAGGCGCGGATCAGGACCTACTCTCTGGGCATCTTGTATTTCCTAGCGTTACAGCAAACCTATCACTGAATTCATTCTTTGGTGAGAAGCATTTATAAAAACCAGCTCACGTGGTACAAACAAAGCAAAGGGGGAAATGGTAGAGTTCCTTTAACAGCATCTCTCAGGGCAGAAGAGGACACAGGGAAGGGGAATGACCGAATCTCCTGACATCAGCATTCTTGCTCATCTGGATTTCTGCTGAAATCAGGTTTTAAAGACAAATGTTAAAGATAACTGCCCTGGGCTCTCTTCCATCCCTTCCCCCACTGCCCCAACCTCCTCCCCCAGGGAATTCCATTTTCTAAATTTTTGTATATATTTTGTAAAATTCTCAGATCATCTTTGGAAATACTTGCTTTTAAAATCTCTTCCCCAGCTACACTTTTTAAGGGAAGAAACTTTGCCTCGAAGACCATAAAACAAATTAAAAAAGAGAAGGATATTATATAACATTTCAAAGATCCAGTCAGCACCTAACGGTGTCCCACAAGAGGACAACATGTTAGAATAGTACCATGCAGAAATACTGTAAGAAGAATGGCACCTTTTCAAAAACGTCAGCTAAGTCAAAATTTCTATGTTCATTAAAAATAAACAGAGAGAGTGCTCTTTCAAAAAAAAATTCAAAATATTCAAACTCGCCCTGGTTGTTCTGCATCTATGTTTGGAGCCAACCAAACTTTTAGTAATAATTTTAACTCCCCTCTTTATCTGTTCCCCCTGCCTTCACTGCTCCCGCTTTACTCCCAGCTCTCTTTTCACACCCCAGAGGTGACTCATTTCAGTGGAAAATGAACAAGAATATGCCCAAGGTTTGAAAATTTTCAATTGAGAGTGTTAAGTGAATGCAGAAGATTATTCTTAAAATACCTGTCACAACTCAGGTGGCATCTGTTTCAAGAGCACAAATAATCCAATATTTTGTTGTCTCATCATTCTCGGCTCTTTGAGAGAAAACAGAAAGCAGAACGATCTACAAGAGAAACCAAATAAACAAATTTCGGTTTAGACAATGGGGACAAACCAGGCTATTTTAAAACCTGAAAATGTAATCACCTTACTTGCTTATATGAAGTGCATATATTATGACAAAATTTTAAAGCCTGCACTTTTCGAATTAACATGGTTGTCCAAATACCACTTGATTTAAAGTGAGAATGATAGCAGTGAGAATGAAAATGGCATACATAGCCGCTGTACTATACATAAGCAATATGGAAAAAATTACACATTTACACCCATATATAAACTTTACAAGCAATAAGACAGGATTACTTCTTAATCTGTAAAATTAAAATAGCCAAATCCTTTATATTAGAGACATGGTGACACCTTTCAAGAATTCAAAATAGATTTAAAAATATATAGTAAGTTTTATCTCTTTAGAATTTTATTTTCTATTTGTGCAAACAAAACAAAATAGAAATGAATATCATGAAGGTTGCCATGCAAGTTATTGAAATGCATGATTCTATATAATTCGATCACTCACATACTTATATCAATATTTAGAGATTTGCTCTAGAGAGAGATTGATTTACCATATGTGGTGATAACAACCATTACAAACTCCCAATATTTCACAAACCATGATATAAATTGACTTTACTTCACAATCCTGGATGCCTTTAGGCTCCTCCCCTACCCGGGAAATTGTTTCCATGGTAACTGAAGGGGGAAAAGCACAGGGAGGAAAAAAAAAGGCACAAAAGCTAACAAAATGAGATATCTATGGAATAAACAAAATATGGGAAAGTATTGGATGTCATAATACTTCCATTGCTTTTAGACCCACAGACTTCTAGGGATGCTAAGGTCACAGCTGTCTAACAGATCGGACAGAAAGGAAAGATCCTGCTTGAGCTTGGACTTGGTAAAATGGCCAACAATCAGCAGGGCTGCCTGATATTTCCCAGTGTCATAAATGGAGCCTGCCACCTCTTTCTATGACCACCAACTCTGCAGAAGCGGTGTAGACATGGCCAGAATAATTCAGAGGATGTAAATAGTTAGATTGGAAGCAGAGCTTTCACAGCAATGCCAAATCACCCAATGACATCTGCAGCCCTTGGTTGGGTCAAACACAGAATTCTCTGGTGGGTGTCGTGTATTAAAATCCATTCAGATCAGGTGGGGCACCCAGGAAGGTCTCTTGATTAAAACATTATGTAGCTCTGCTTTTATCTTATTCCTGATGTTGCCCAAATAAAATATGCAGCTAACGTAATTTAATTTTTATTAGATTCTGCATATATGTGGCTTTTAGAATGAACTCAGGGGAATACACATTACTTGAGGTAGGTAGCGCTTATAAACATATACTTTTTAATTAATTTTTCTTTGTAATTCAAAGTAGATGTCTAATGCATTCATAGAACGATATGGGCTCCCTCTGGGGGGCAATTTTAATACCTGCAATTCCCTAGCTTGTTAATCAAAGACTTTTTAGCCTTGTAGATAATTTATATCTGCTTAGGTTGCTTTCAGAAGGTTGAAATTGCAGCTATATAGAAAAAAAAATCCTTACCTTTGACAAAATCAGAAAAGATTTTTAAAAAACTCACAGAAATTCTCCAGAAATGAGGAATAGTGGAAATATTCTTTCTTCCTGAGCTGGTTTCTATGAGAATATTTTGCGACTTTAAGGGGGAAAAAAGTGTTATTTGTTGTTTTTTTTCCCCAAAAGACCTAATGCAATTTCTTGGCTTAAAATGCAGCAGTAGCTAGCCATCTCAGAACGTTTATTTCTAGCAGTGTTGTATTCTGGAAAGAATGCTTTGTTTTTCTTCTTATGAAAATATTATAGGCAAAAAATTTCATGGAAGAAATTAAATTTGCAGGGGAGTTCAACTTATGTTTTAAGTTCATTTGTGCTAGCTCCGAGGCTCCATTTGTTTCTCTTCTTTATATTTATGTGTCACCTCATCATTGACTCAGTTCTCTCCCAGAGTTAGAGTAAGAACGGTTCCAACTGCGCTGAGGGTGGTGGCTTTAGACAGAACTGAAGAGAGAAGGGGCCGGAAGACAGCCCAGGAAAGTGAGCGGGGCATCAGGCCCTCTCCTTCGCTCCCTCTTCACCGCCGGGTACTAAGTGCTTCTGGTGTATGCATGCTGGTGCGAGCCCTTGCACATATACAAACAAATACAAATATACATACATACTCACACACATTCTTCCCTGGTAGGTACACAACTACATTTTAACTTACATGGGGTCAAGGAATGGAAATCACGGACAATGAAGAGCTGGAAGGAAGATTTGAGAATTTCCAGGCTACTCTTTCACACGGTGGTCCAAGATTCTTAGAGCAGTGCTGGATGGGGTAATTCAACCCGAGCTTCAACACTCCAGTGAAGGGAAGCTCATTATTACATGAGCCAACGTAGAGCATTATGGGACATTCTCAAGTTATTAGAAAGGTGTCTTTTATATCAATCTTTTATCTGCCTTTTAAGAGATACTACTGGTATTGTAGTCTGAAACCAAATAGAATGATTTTGGGTTTTGTTTGTTTTTGCAGTCAGACAGTTCTTAAATATGTTTGAATGCAATCACTCCCACTTTATCTTCAGCTAAACATCCCCCTTTACCTCACTTGTTCCTTCTGCGGTAGAGCTTCTAGAACTCCTACCCTCCTGATTGACATACTTAAACCAATATGGCACCAAAACTGTACTCAATACTCCAGGTGCTTATTATTTACATAGTTCAGAGTACAGTAGACTCTTGTTTTCATTTACTAGTACGTTAGATCTTTATTGATGCAGTTAAAGCTCAGGTGGCCTTATCTTCACAGTCAGGTCATATTGCTAGCACACACTAAGAATTAACTAATACCCCTAGGTCTTTTTACTGCTTGAAGTCTGGCCTTCCCCCCAGTTCTGCACTTGTGCAGCTGACTGTCAGAAGCCAAATGCAGATCATTATATTTAGCACTGTTAATTAATCTCACAGGTTTAAGGCTTCCTTTTAAGATCCTCTTTATGTCATTTTCAACCCTAATTTTATTCTTTCCCTATTTGCTGTTACTCCTGGATCTTGAGTCAGTTACAGAGTTAGACAGGATGTGATTTATGACTCAATCTAAGTTTTTAGCAAAATTTTACCTCGGCCAAGATCGGGAAGGGCCATTTGGGTTGCTACTAAGGACTTGTCTTGGATTAACAAGAATATACGCTCTAGTGTTTTATCAGCTGTGAATCTTCTTCACTGTGCTATCAGACCACGTTTTTTGCATTTTATCCATTAACCGAAACCATGAGAAGGCAGTCTGAATGCTTCTTGAAATTAAGGGATACCATTTCTCATTCACTGTTTGACATATATACAGAAAGAGAGGAAACGTGATGAGTTTGGTGTGACTGGAACATCACGTGCTGTTTTCAATATTCTTTCCTTCTGTTTGCTCCTTAGCATCACTGGGCCTTCTTCACTCTACTGTTTTTTTATGCTACCCAAGAATTATTTTAATAGTTGTATCTGGGCATTTTTCTCCCTCCCTTACATATTTCAACTTAGAAGATTCCAGCTATTGTAAGAAAATCTTTTCCCAGATGCATTCTTCCTGATCACCAGGAAATGAGAACCCAGAATTCAGTATTATAAACTCTAGTTGAGAAAGCCAAATTCTATTATTTGACATCATCTTTTTAGCCTGCTTGAAAGTCACAAAAAGCGATAGGAATGAATTGATCACATTAGCCTACGTCTTTAATAAAGATTTTTTCTTTTTTTTTTCTTTCAGCAACTATCACTTCTTCATGTGAGACTGCAGAGTTGGGAAAGAGCCAGTAGATTCTGTGAATCTGGAGACGTCCTCTGTCCTTGAGGATATAGTTTTCATGGAGAAATCTCATGCTTCCAAGGAGCCCTGTCAGGATGAGGGGCTGCTTGGCTGCGTCCTCTCCCTAGGAGAAACTCTAGTCCAGTTGGACAGTCAATCAGAAGGGTTGAAAAGACAAGAATAGAACACAGCTTGAGGCAAGAAAGCTTCTGTCTGAGCTGGAGCACTCCCCAGCTGTGACCGAACCACAGGTGCCAAGCGAAAGCTCTTAAGGCTCTGCCCTGGAGCCTCCAAGATTCTCTTCTGGGTCCACAGTACACTATTTCAGCTCGTCATTCGGAACCCTTGTCCCTCTTCTGCATTCCCAATT
>JAQZBX010113387.1:0-10109 GCA_029593785.1 Cabassous unicinctus | reverse complement strand
CCGGGGCATCACACATGGTAAACGGGGGCTCTATCGGTTGAGCCACACCCGCTTCCTGCCGTGCAGGCTTGCTGCATCAGCCCACTAGGCTGTGCGGGCCGGCCTGCCCTCACAAGGAGGCCCCGGGAAGCGAACCCGGGGCCTCCCATATGGTAAACGGGGGCTCTATCGACTGAGCCACTCCCGCTTCCCATGATAGCATGTTTGTATACAGAACACTGTGCAGTCATGAAAAGAAAGACATAGACACATATGTGCTGACAAAAATGTTCGTTAACATGTATTAATTTTTAAAAAAAGGCAAGTCACAAATCCATCATATAATTAAAAAATATATGTTTACAATATAAAGAAGTGAAGGCTAATCATCAAACTTAAACAGTGATAGTTACCTTTGAGTAGGGAGTTAGGAATGGAAGTGGGGTGAATAGGAACCCTAATATGTTACTGTATAACTTCTGTTTTTGTTTGAACCATTTACAATGAGAATTTATTTATGTGTTATTTGTGTAATCTAGAGAGAACAGCTTGGAACTGCAGTGAAACCAGCAAAATTTTGACAGATGGTCTCTCAGAACTGCCAGGAAAAAATGCAAGCATTGGTTAAGTAACAGAGAAAAGGTGTTAGGGCAAGATCCTCAGCTAATTAACACTAAAAAAGAAAAGGAAGAGAAGTAAAAAGCTAATCTAAATAATTAGAATTTAATACCAAACTAGGAGATCTGAGAAATCCTGAGGAGCTCTTAACTTTGACCATAGCCCATTTCATTTGTGATTTATGAAGATCGTTTTGTCAAAATGAGAACATCAAAAGTCTTTCCCACAGCTCTATTCCAGAGATGCTGGAAGGCATAATTTCATTTCAACACCCAAGAGGAAATGATCATGAGCCAAGAAAGATTTAAATATCCTCAGAGACAAGAGTTTTGCTGCCAACTTTTAAGGAGCCAGGATTTACTTGTCATGATGAACCAAGATGCTGAACAGAGAACAGATTCTCAGGAAAAGGGCAGGTTCCAAGTAGAGTGACATCTGTAAGTCAGATGTTTTCACTCAGGACTCTTGTTTTATTTCTAACTTTTTTGGGTGAAGGGGGTGGGGTTCTCTGATACATGCTTCTCCAGCCAAAATCAGATCACATCCAGCTGCTGTCTGGATATATAGCTGTCCATTTCACTGAACTTCCTCATTCTTGCATATTGACTAAGGGTTTATAAAACAATTTTGCATACATTATCTCAGATTATTCCCACAACAAGCCTAGTGCTGGTGCTTTGGATCACTTATTGATTTTGCAAGTGAAGAAACTGAGATTCAACAAGGTCATACAAGTAAATGGCATAAAGGGTATGGAAAACTCTATATCCACTGACTCTAGTGTTCTCCATCACAATGATCACTCAGGTAGAGATCATTAATGTATTTGATCTTTACTGGAATAATATTTGTGTATTAGTTCAAGAGAAGGCAAGTAAATAGTTCTGGATGGAACGGAAGAATTGGGAGAGAAAATAAAATAAACATGTAAAGGAGGAAGTGAGTGAGTAGTTTGATGTAGTTGGGAGTTCTTTTAAATCTATTATGATTAGGCTTACCAAATGCCCCTTAGAACTTTGAAAAGAGAAATGCCATGCTGAAACTGTGGTTGAGGAAAACTATTTGAAGAATTAAGCTTAGCGGAAATGGAAAAATGGTGTACTAGAAACAAGAGACGGAGGTAAGAGATGATGAGAACCTGAAATTTCAAGCACAGGGAAGATTCTCAAGACCCTGGAAAGAAGAATCATTTGGACTGTGAATGAAGAATTAGTCAAAAGATATACACCAAGCTTTCATATAAAGTACACCAGACTGATAGTGATGATAGTAATCAGTGGAAATCTTAATACCCAATTGAGTATTGATATGTAAAGCTTCTGGTGTCAGTAATCAAATGAAACACTCTTATAAAAAGTTGGCAATATAAATCTAGAGAAAAGTGAGAAATATGTGCTAGAATTTTATATCTGAAAGCCATTTATTTAACTAGGTGTTCATTATAATCAGACGAATGAATGGGTTTCCCAAGTGTAAGAAGCACTGTAAAAGTCCATCCAGTAGTATCCAGAAAAGAAACTTCAGCAGGCAGAATGTCCCAACTAGCAGAGCCACAGCCAATATAGAGAGAAGAAATAAAAATCATAAATCTGTGCAGCGAGATCTGAGAGTCTGTAAATATAGCCTCAGGGCACATGGTTGGTGAACTCCAGTGTCACAGCAAAGGTTGTGAACAAATGAACATCCTCTTTGCTTTTGCCAACTTCTTTTGAGTGGAGGCAAGCCTAGGCTTATAAGAACTCATTATGACAATGAAGAGGTCATTGTAGAAAGGCAAGGTATTGAAATTATCTCATTCCAAAGGTAATTATAAAAGAGATAAAAGCCAAAGTCAAAGACCAAGTTTTAAAAATGGTCCAAAGTGAAAGAACAGGAGAAAGTGAGAGGAAGAGAAAGGTAGAAGGAAAAGGGGGGAAAAAACATGCTCCAGGTCTCATATTAAAATAAGGTGAAAAGATAGAAGTGTTGTTAAATGTGGCAAAAAGATTTTTTTTAAAAAAGGTTGAGAACCCATAAAAAAGATTTCAGTTTTTTAATAACCAGGAAATCATTGGTGATGAGAAGGATAATCTTAGTAAGGATGTAAAGATGGAATCCAAATTGCTGCATGGTTAGTAAGAAAATGGAGACTCTCGGGATAGAATAAGCATGCAAGATTGTAAAATAATGGAATTATAATTGTTAGGGGAAGAAGATTGAATTTAATTGAAAGAGCATTTACTCTGTGAATAGGATCATGTTAAGAGTAAAAACAAATGTTTTAAGAAGGAAAAAACAGAGGAAAGTAAATCAGGGTAGGGAAGATGACAGAAAGAACCCAGAGGACTGGTGAACTTTCAGCCAGGGGCTCAGGCGTGGTGGAGATAAATGGCTGCATGAGCATAGACTCAAGATGGAATCATGGCTTTACAAAGGGATTGGATTTATTAATCACGTCCAAAACTGGCAAATCTGGTCAAATTATAGGTAAATGTGAGGGGAGGATGAGGGAGAAGGAGTTATATGACAGAAATTCGTGATGAAAGTTCAAGAAGTGGTCAAATGTTAGGGGCAGACCAAGTCATTTACAATGGTACGTTGTTTTATTTAAGTCAAAACAGACCTGGATTTGAAATCTGGTCCTGTCACTTTCTAGTTGTATAACCTTGGGGAAGATACTTAACTTTCTGGAGATCCAGTTTTCCCCTCTACAAATAACTATCTCATAGTTCTATCATAAGAATTATATTAGATAATACGTGTAAAGCAAGTGCCTGACATACAGTGAATACTCAATAAGTAAGCACTATTATTAACATGAAGTGCATAAGGCCAGAAACAGATATGGGAACATAGAGCTGGACTACTTCTGGGCACCAGGATGCCATGTTTTTGAGGGAATGTGGTAAGGAAAGCAGGACTGAAGAAATCTCAGAACTTGACATTCAGGAAGAAGAGGGTCTTTGATACTTCCTAGAAGATACTCTTAATAGTGCTATCAAAGAGAACTACTCTACCCTTAGAATGTGGCTGGATACTATTTCAATTTTAATACTATATTTATTAAAAAGCTAACACAAAATTAGAAAGTCCAGAAAATAGAAAGAATGGGTTAAGAAAATTAGTGTAATTCTACCTGCAGGAGATAACCACTATTAAACTTGTGAGTAAATTCTTTATTTTGTTTTTTATATAAAATGCAATTTGGGAGGGAAGCGGATGTGGCTCAATCCCTTGGGCACCCACCTACCACATGGGAGGTCCTGGGTTCAGTTCCTGGTGCCTGCTAAAAAAAGAAAAAATGAAGATAAGCAGACAGTGAGCGCAAAACAGCAAGGGGGTGGGGAGAAATAAATAAAATAAATCTTTAATAAAAAGTGCAAGTTGGGGAACTTCTGGGAAGATGGCAGACTAGAAAGACACAGGACTCTCTTCTCTGCCAGGAAAATAGCCAGAGGACAGGCTGAAATGCCTGGAAAAAGACCTTCTAGGGTTTAGGACACCAGGTGAAGGTTGGACACCGCCCAGAAGAAAGAGGGACAAAGGAGGGGAATTGTGATAATGGCACAACTGTGAATTGGAACCAGTGGCTGCTACTGCCAGCATCCTCCCCCACACTAAAGGCATTTTAGAATTCCCAAGCCTCGGAGGTGGTTACAGACAAAGGGGGCTCCAGGGATCCACCTACCCAGGAAAGGGGAGCGAGAGGGATACAGCCTAAGGCTGACTCAGCTTTTGACCCACAAATTTGGTCTGCTGTGTCCCACGAGCTTTTCCAGGTCAGTGGGACCACGCTGTTGTTTGCCCTGGGAGATGGCAAAGGACTGGAGAAATCCGACCCTCGCAATCTCCCTCTCTTCTAGGGGACTGATAGTTGAGGATGCACCACCCCAGGAAAGGGGAAAGACAGGGTCACAGCCTAAGGCTGACTCAGCTTTTGACCCACATTTTGATCTGCTCTGTCCCGTGAGCTCTTCCAGGTGGGTGGGGCTGCACCATTTTTTGTCTTGGGAGCTGGCAAGGGACTAAAGAGATACGACCCTTCCAAGCTCCTTCTTTACTAACTGGGACTGGTTATTGAGGATGCAGACAGGAATGGAATTATTTCCTACCAGGGAAAAGGGAGGGGACTTCCAGAGAAGGCTGGAGAACTGTCTCTGAGAGTTTGAATTACGAGGCTCTTAGCCTCCAGGCAGGATCCTCCATCACATTGATGGGGTCAGTGTTGCAGCAAACACAGTCAGGCCAGGCATTGAACTGAGAGGGCTGCCAAAGAGTGCCATCTTCTGGCAGAACAAGGAAGTGCACATGAGAAATTAAAAATAAATTACAGAGGCTTTTTCCAACCATTATAGCCTGCCTCCCCAAAGCCCTAGGAAGCAGGTCTGCAACCCATTACTGGGTCCAGAGCCCAGTTTTGAGCAACTAACAGGGACAATCCTAACTATCCAGGTTGAACCAAGAATCAAAGATCAGCAGTAACACATTGCCTCTCACCACTTAAAACCTATGAAAGAGAAAGAAATTGAGCATCTGAGTAAGCTACCATCTTAATCAAATGCCTAGATATCAGCAAAAAATTGTGAGCCATACTAAGAAAATGGGAGACATGGCCCAACAATAGGAATATATCAAAGCCCCAGAAGAGACACAGGATTTGAGACAACTAATTAACAAGATGCACGGGCATTTCCAAAATCAAATTAATGAGTTGAAAGACAATATGGCTAAAGAAATAAATGACATCAAAAAGACATAGAGCAAGCACAAAGAAGAATTTGAAACCCTGAATAGAAAAGTAGCAGAGCTCATGGGAATGAAAGACACAATAGGAGAGATCAAAAACACATTAGAAGCATACAACAGCACACTTGAAATGGTAGAAGCAAAAACAAGTGATACCAAAGACAGGACAGCTGAAATTGAAGAGAGAAAAGAACAGAAAGAGAAAAGAATGGAAAAAATTGAGCAAGGGCTCAGGGAGTTGACTGACAACACAAAATGCAACAACATACGTGTCATGGGAGTTCCAGAAAAAGAGAAGGGAAAAGGGACAGAAAGAGTATTTGAGGAAATAATAGCTGAAAATTTCCCAACTCTCACGAAAGAAATGAACTTACTTGCCCAAGAAGCACACAGTACCCCAATCAGAATAAATCTGAATAGACCTACTCCAAGACACATACTACTCAGAATGTCAAATGTCAAAGATAAAAAGAAAATTCTGAGAGCAGCAGGGGAGAAGCAAACCATCACATATAAGGGACGGCCAGTAAGACTTAGCACAGATTTCTCATCAGAAACCATGGAAGCAAGAAGACAGTGGTATGATACATTTAGAATACTCAAAGAGAAAAACTGCCAGCCACAGATTCCTTATCCAACAAAATTGTCCTTCAAATATGAAGATGAGTATAAAATATTCACAAACAAATAGAAATGAAGAGAACTCATAAAAAAGAATCCACCTGTGCAGGAAGTGTTAAAGGAAGCCTTAGAGCCTGAGAGAGAAAGACAGGAGAGAGAGGCTTAGAGGAGAGTATAGAAGAAAGAATACCAGAAAGGGTAACTGAAAGAGTAAAAAGACAGACAAAAATATGATATGACATATGAAAACCAAAGAAGAAAATGGTGGAGGTAAATAATGCATTTACAGTAATCTCATTGAATGTGAATGGATTAAACTCTCCCAATAAAAAGATAAAGGCTGGAGAAGTGGATGTGGCTCAAGCAGTTGAGCTCCCACCTACCACATGGGAGGTCCTGGGTTTGGTTCTCAGTGCCTTCTAAAGAAGACGAGCAAGACAGTGAGCTGACTTGATGGGCTGGCACAGGGAGCTGACGTAACAAGATGACACAATGAAGAGACACAAGGAGGAAAACACAATGAAAGATACAACAAGCAGGGAGTGGAGATGGCTCAAGCGATTGGGGGCCTCCCAAGTCCCACATGGGAGCTCCCAGGTTTGGTTCTGGTGTCCTCTAAAAAAAAAAAAAAATGAGCACACAATGAACAAACAGAGAGCAGACAGCGAGTGCAAACAATGAAGGGGGTGAAGAAATAAATAAAATAAATCTTAAAAAAAAATGATATAAGCTGAAGGCATGAATAAAAAAACATGAGGCATCCATATGCTGCTTACAAGAAACTCACCTTAGACCCAGGGATACAAATTGGCTGAAAGTGAAAGGTTGGAAAAAGATACTCCACACAAATAGTAACCAAAAAAGAGCAAGGGTAGCTATACCAATATTGGACAAAACAGGCTTTTAATGCAAAAAAGTTATAAGAGATACAGAAGGCCATTATATATTAATAAAAGGGGCAATCCACCAAGAAGATATAACAGTCATAAATATCTATGTACGTAACCAGGGTGCCCCAAAATATATGAGATGAACTCTGGCAAAACTGAAAGGAGAAATAGACATCTCTACAATAATTATTGAAGGCTTCAACATACCACTCACATCATTAGATAGAACAACTATACAGAAAATGAGCAAGGAAACAGAGTACTTGAACAATATGATAAACAAGTTAGACCTAATAGACATATACAGAATGTTGCATCCAAACCCAGTGGGTTATACATTCTCCTCAAGTGTGCATGGATTTTCTGGATAGACCACATGTTAGGCCACAATGCAGCTCTCAATAAATATAAAAAGATTGAAATTTTACAAAGCACCTTCTCAGATCATAATGGAATGAAACTGGAAATCAATAGTAGACAAGAAAAAGGTAAATTTGTAAGTGTGTGGAGGCTAAACAACACACTCCTAAATAATCAGTGGGTCAAGGAGAAATTGCAAGTGAATTCAGTAAATATATTGAGATAAATGAAAACGAGAATACAACTTATCAAAACTTATGGGATACAGCGAAGGCAGTCTTGAGAGGGAAATTTATAGCCCTAAACACATATTAAAAAAGAAGAAAGAGCGAAACTCAAAGATTTAACTGAACAACTAGAGAAACTAGAAAAAGAACAGCAAACCAATCCCAAAGCAAGGAGAAAGAAGGAAATAATAAAGATTTGAGCAGAAATAAATGCAATTGAGAACAGAAAAACAGTAGGGAAAATCAACAAAACCAAAAGGTGGTTCTTTGAGAAGATCAATAAAATTGACAAAGCCCTCGCTAGACTAACAAAGAAAAAAAGAGAGAAGATGCAAATAAATACAATCAGAAATGAAAGGGGAGAAGTTATGACTGACCCCACAGAAATAAATAGATCATAAGAGGATATTATTAGAAACTGTATGCCAATGAACTAGACAAGCTAGATGAAATGGACAAATTCCAAAAATGCACAAACAACCTACACTGATACTACAAGAAATATAAGAACTTAACAAACAAATCACATTTAAAGAGATTGAATGCATCATCAAAAATTTCCCAGCAAAGAAAAGTCCAGGACCAGATGGCTTCACAGGTGAATTCTACCAAGCATTTCAAGAATTATCACCAATCCTGTTTAAACTCTTCCAAAAAATTGAAGAGTAGGGAAAATTACCCAACACATTTTATGAAGTTGACATCACCCTAATACCAACGCCAGATAAAGACATCACAAGAAAAGAAAATTACAGACCAATCTCTCTTATGAATATAGATGCAGAAATTCTCAAGAAAATACTTGCAAATTGAATCCAACAGCATATCAAAAGTCTTATAAATCACAACCAAGTGGGATTTATTCCTGGTATGCAAGGGTGATCCAACATAAGAAAATCAATCAACATAATACACAACATTAACATATTGAAGGAAAAAAAAAACATATGATCATCTCAATCAATGCAGAAAAGGCATTCAACAAAATCCAGCATCCTTTCTTGATAAAAACTCTTCAAAAGATAGGACTAGGGGAAGCGGGTGTGGCTCAGTGGATAGAGCCCCCATTTACCATATGGGAGGCCCAGGTTCGCGCCCCGAGGCCTCCTTGTGAGGGCACGCCGGCCTGAGGGGTGCGGTGGGCTGATGCAGCAACCTCACGGCAGGAAGCAGGTGTGGCGCAATGGATAGAGCACCGTTTACCATATGAGAGGCCCCGGGTTCGCTTCCCGGTGCCTCCTTGTGAGGGCAGGCCGGCTCGCGCGGCACCGTGGGCTGATGCGGCAAGACCTCACAGCAAGGGGGAGATAAGCAGACACAGAGAAGACATGCAGCGAATGGACACAGCAGCACAAGCAGCAAGGGGGGGATAAATAAAATAAAATAAATAAATCTTTAAAAAAAAAAAAGATAGGACTAGAAGGAATATTCCTAATATGATAAAAAGCATATATTGAAAACCCACAGCCAACATCATACGCAATGGGGAAAAGTTGAATGATGTCCCTCTAAGATCAGGAACAAGACAAGCGTGCCCACTGTCACCATTGTTATTCAACATTCTACTAGAAGTTCTAGCTAGAGCAATTAGACAAGAAAAAAAATTAAAGGCATCCACATAGGAAAAGAGGAAGTAAAGCTCTCACTATTTGGGGATAACATATTCCTATATTTAGCAAAATTTTGGAATGTCTACAACAAAGCTACTTGAGCTAATAAATGAGTTCAGCAAAGTGGCAGGATACAAGATCAACACGCAAAAATCAGTAATGTTTTTTGCACTAATATTGAACAATCTGAGGAGGAAATCAGGAAAAAAATCCATTTACAATAGCAACAAAAAGACCCAATTACCTAGGAATCAATTTAAACAAAGAAATACAGGACCTATATGCAGAAAACTACAAAACAATGCTAAAAGAGATCAATGAAGACCTAAACAAATGGAAAGACATTCCATGTTCATGAAATGGAAGACTACCCAAACTGATTTATAGATTCAATGAAATACCAATAAAAATTCCAGCAGCCTACTTTACAGAAATAGAAAAGTCAATTACCAAATTCATTTAGAAGGAAACGTGCACCTGAATAGCCAAAAATATTCTAAAAATGAAGAGTGACATGGGAGCAATTTCACTGCATGACCTTAAAACATACTACAAAGCTACAGTGGTCAAAACAGCATGGTACTGGCATAAAGATAGACACATCGATCAGTGGAATAGAATTGAGGGTCTAGAAATATCCCTCACCTCTATAGTCAACTGGTTTTTGACAAACCTACCAAGTCCATGTTAATGGAACAAAACAGTCTTTTCAACAAATGGTGCTGGGAGAACTGGATATCTATAGCCAAAAGAATGAAAGAGGAACCTATCTCATTCCCTATACAAGAATCAATTCAAAATAGATCAAAGACCTAAATATAAAAGCCAGGACCTTAAAACTTCTAGAAGAAAATGTAGGGAAACATCTTAAAGACCTTGTGGTAGGTGGTGGTTTCTTGGACCTTACACCCAAAGCACATGCAACAAAAGAAAAAATAGATAAATGGGACCTTCTCAAAATTAAACACTTTTGCACCTCACAGGATTTTGTCAAAAGGGTGAAAAGGCAGCCAACTCAATGGGAAAAAAATATTTGGAAATCATATCTGATAAGGATTTAATATCCATGATGTATAAAG
>JAQZBX010113386.1:0-10106 GCA_029593785.1 Cabassous unicinctus | reverse complement strand
ACACACACACACACACAAATCTTGCAAAAATGAGAGTGAGAGACTTCTGGGGAATATGGTGGAGTTGGGAGCTCAAGTATCAAAACAACTATTACACAGGTAGGAACTGTCTGAAACAATTATGTTGAAACTCCAGAGGCCAGAAGAACACTGTATAGCATACTGAGAGGAGCAGGAGGAAGATGCTGATAATTATAGTGAAAAACAATAAATTGCTCTCCCTGCATGTTGGCTACTCATGCCTATTCTACACTCGTTTGAAAGGCCATCTTAAAGTCCAATCCCTTGCTAGCATGCTGGAGATAAAGAATGGCATAAAAAGAATATTCCCCAAGAAGAGTGATGGGCATAGCCCATCAGTGATGATGGCTTTTGATTAAGGTCACTGGGAGCCTGGCTTTGATCAAGATGCCCCAGAAAATGCAGCAGCAGTCATTGTTTCAATCCTGCCCCAGACCAAGATGTGGCAGCCATTCTTTCAAACCTGTCTGGAGCGGGTTTGATGTGTTGGAGATTTAAAAATGCAGCACTTCCTCAGAGATGTGGTTGACAGTTAACTGAAGGGCTGCCATTGCTGGGCAGGCCAGGAAAGCTTGGCATTGGGAAGCCATTGGAGAAGATTTTGGTCCCCTTCCTATCACCTCCCCAGGGTACTAAGGAGCAAACCTGTGCCCACATTGTGAGTGTCTGGCCCTGTTTTTCTGATCTGGAAAAGATAGATCAGAAAAAGTCCTCTCTGGGGTGACCCACCTCCCAGAGTTAGCCCTTCAAGTAAAAACAGTTTGAAACCACAAAAGGAGTGTGAAAACTATAGAGGTAGAAAGTCTGGGGAAAAGTCCTTCTGGTTTCAATCACCCAGGTGAGGTAGGTCATCTCCTGGGAAATAGAAGGGACAACCAACTCCTGTAAACAAGAGAACTCCAAAAGAACTACCAATCAAAAGCCCAGGATAAGACAGAGGCAAAGAAAGAGAAGGAAATCCCTGCATACAGCATTCATCTTGAGAAGACCTTCCTGATAGGAGAGCTGAAGCTCAAGAAAATCTCTGTTTTATCACAAGCTTGTTACAAAATCAATAAAAAGACATCTCAGGAAAATAAATCTCATAGATAATAGTTTAAAATATTAAAATGGACAGAGTGCAAAAAAGTGTACACAACAAACAGCAAATTTGAATGAACCAAAGTAAGAGGGTAAAAATATAGAAAATACCAGTGAAGAATGTAGACATACTGAACAAAGCCTTTAAAAACAATCTTAAAAATGCTAAAGGAGATGAAGGAAAGTACAGATAAAAAACTAAAAGTTATCAGGAAAACAATGAATGATCAATATGAGAGTAAAAGTGAAGAAAGAGAAATTTTAAAAAGGAAACCAACAGAACTACTGGAATTGAAGACCACAATAACTGAAATGAAAAATACCCAGGAGAGATTGAATAGCAGGTTGGAACTAGCATAAGAAAGAATACGTGAACTTGAAGACAAGACAGTTGAAATGAGTCAAGCAGAGAAGCAGAAAGAAAAAGGAAGAATAAAAACAAAATTAGGTTGATAGTTATGGGACGCCAAGTCCACCATAATAGGCATTATGGGAGTCCTAGAAGAAGAAAGAGAGAAAGGGACAGAAGGAATATTAAAAGGACTAATGACAGAGAACATTTCAAACTCAGAAAAGATGTGACTATGCACATCCAAGAAACTCAGAGAACACCAAAGAGGATAAACACGAAGAAAAACTCACAGCATCATATATTGATTACACAATCAAATGCAAAGGGCAAGGAGAGTGTTCTGAAAGCAACAAGAGAAAAGCACCATGTTATGTACAAGGCAGTATCAATGAGATTGAGTTCTGATTTCTCAGCAGAAATCATGGAGGCCAGAAGGCAGTAGGTTGACATATTGAGCTGAAATGAAAAAGCGGCCAGCCAAGAATTTTATATCTGACAAGATTTTCTTTAAAATGAGGGAATGACTAAGATATTCTCAGAGAAGCAAAGGCTGAAGGAGTTCTTCACCACTAGGTCTGCCATGCAAGCAATGCTAAAGGGAGTTCTTCAGACTGAAAAGAAACTATTATAGAATAATAGAATAAAGCAGAATAAAGAAATAATGTCCTTGCAGAACTCTGTGGGAGAGAATGTAGACTACAATGTGAACTATGGCCCATGCTTAATGGCAAAGCCCCAGGATGCATTTATCAATTGCAATGAATGTGCCACACTAATGAAGGATGTTTATGTCAGAGGTTGTGGGAGGTGTGGGAAGTGGGGCATATGGGAATCCTTATATTTTTTGTGTAACAATTATGTAATCTATGTAGCTTTTAAAAAATAAAAAAAAAAATTTAAAAAAGAGATAATGTCCTATATTAAAGGTAAATATTTGGGAAATTATAAATGCCAGTATTATTGTATTTAATTGTTTGATATGTAATTTTATTTTTTGTTTCTTTCAGGTGATAAAATGCAACTACATAAAAATGAATGATAAATCTATGTTTTTGGACATACAATGTACACAGATAGTGGTAACAAGTACAAAAATAAATGATGGGAGGATGAAGGGGTATAGAAGAATTATATGTGCATGTTATTGAAGTGGATAAAAACAAAATTTATGAATATATAGAGGATGTTATTATAACCCTATGGTAACCACAAGGAAAATCATTGAAAAATGGATCCAGATAGAAATGAAAAGTCACTCAATATGGTACAAGACAAAAAAGCCAATAAATATAAAAGTAGTGTTTAATAGAAATTGAGACAAAAAACAGGTATAATACTTACAATAGCTGAATAGCAAAATGGCAATAGTGAAGGTCCTAACTCCACCATCTTCTCCAGAAGTCTCTCACCCTCATTTTTGCAAGGTAATTTTGTTGCTTAGAGCATTTGATGGTGAGAGGCTTATTTTTTTCTTTAAGTTCTTGAAGATGCTCTGTCTTCTTGCTCAGAATGGCTCTAACAAGGAATGTAATGTTATCCCTGTCTCTATTTCTCTAGAGAACATATACATTAATTTGAATGATTATTTGGTTAGTATTTCTTTTGCAGTAGACTTAAGGTCTCTAAAGGTGGAAGCCAGGTTTGTTTGTTTTTCATCATTGCTTCTGCAATAGATAACACAAATTCTGGTACATTATAGATACGCCATAAATAGTATTGAATGGGTGAATGAATTAGCTATATGTAATGACCTATATAATCTATTCAGGCTGATTATGCAGTGAGAAAGAAAGAGGAATTCAAGAGGCAAACAGCACTCTGGGTAAGAAAAATAGCTCCTCTCAGCCTTGTGGATTTTTATTATTCTGAACCCTCTAAGTAATATGAAGGGAATCATTTTGGCCATGCTTTTCTGTTTGACATCCAGTGCTTAGCTTGGATGATCATCCTTACGTTCTTGTGTGTGAAACATGGAGCAGAAGAGACCAAGGAAAATAATACTTGATGCAGGCATCTTCAGATCTTCAGATTTTCTTTAGTTCCCCTCCTCATATCCCTTTTGTTAGTCTTGGAAACAGCTCTAAAAGCCTTGACATCTTTTTTTCTACCACTTTAGCACTGTCATGCAATGAAATAAATGACAATGCCTAAATTGATTTTATTGCAACAGAAATAATGGAGACCATTCAATAAAAGGAGGTTGCCACCAAATATTTTAGAAAAATGCTGAATTCACTATTCATGTTTTGGAGAGACATTATCAGATCTAGATTCTTAAATTTCCTGCAGCAGTTGCACACTAGTCTACATATTTGACAAATGTTAACAGATGTCATAGACAAGGTATCTACCACCACACCTGTTGCCACTCAGCAAGGATTGAGTGAATTTCAGTAACTCCATGGCCAGAGATTAAACTAGCCCTGCTCAGGATTTAACACACATTACTGGGACTGATGCTGATTGTCCAGGGCCTACTGAAAGTAAGGAAAAAGATTGCATAATCAACCTGTCTGATCATCATTGTGAATCTGGCTACAAGTAGACCCATGCAAAATGAACTCAGGTCAAGACATAACCACTTTTTATGTTTTTCCTCTCTCTGATTAGACTGTTCTCTCTGATTAGACTGGAATGGCTCAGGGTAGAAATGTGGCCCAGCCATATCCAGACCACTAGTGCAAGGTGGGTAAGAGGGTGTCAACACCTACAGAGTTGAGTTTGGAGATCAGCAAATTGCTGCCTGGTGGCCTATTTCCTTTTCCCTAGGTCTTTATAAAAAGTACAGATTGAACATTTTCCCCAACACAATCCTTACAAGTTCTCCAAGATCTTTTATGATCCAGTTCTGCCTTCTCTAATCTCACTTCCCCTTCTTTCCTCACCCATCTTCTAGTATCACCATCTGGCTCTCTGTCTACATGACTGCATTCAACCTTGCTTGACTTGTTACTTCACCTGGCTCAAGCATTTGCATCATGCAGATCTCAGATGAAATACCACCTCAGAAAATTCTTTTTGCCACTTTATGTAAAATTTTTCCCCTAAATAGTTACACTATATTATTTTATTTATTTCTTTTAAAGCATTAATCACTATGTAAAATTATCTCATTTACTCTTTAGTCATTCACATTTTACTGGACTCTAAGGTCCATGAAGGAGTAGGGTTTCAATGTTTGAGCTACTGCTGTATTCCTTGCATCTACATGAGTTACTGGAAAGTAGCTGTCATCTAATAAGTACTGGTTGAATGAATGAATGTCTCCCCACATTAGAATGCAAGTCATATGTGTGTGAGGACCTTGTCTGCCTAATTCAAGCTGAGCACAAAACAGAGTGAATGACATATAGCAGGTGATTAATAAACATTTGTTGAATGAATGGCATGCCCATTTCTTCCAAAGAACTTTGATGGTGGACTACAGACTGTAAATGTAATTTTGTTGTAACCTTAAAATTGAATTACACATCTCTGTAATGTTTTATGACCACAGATGCCAACTTTTGCAGTGGTTAGGAAGTCAAAGAAGCAAAGTAGCAGTGGTGACTAAAATCTGAACTGTATTAACAAGCATCCCTCCACCCAGATTTCCAGAAGGAGGCATGTCCCCAAGAGGCTGGAGTGGACTTGAGAGGTAAGATGATGATGTGGGAAGGGTGGAGATAGGGACTTTCCTCTGAAAGAAGGACTAGAAAAGCACCTGCACCCATTTAAATGTAATTCCCAAGAGAGGTGGAATCGTGACTTGTGTGAAAGTGTTTGGAAGGCTGAGTTACTTCAGTCCCCCTGCAGTGGGGATAGGTAGCCCCCCTTCCAAAAGCACCTTATTCCACAGAACATGTGCTCCCTATTGACATTACTATTGTCTGAATCATAAGATGCTTCTCAACATGAAGACATCATTCAGCCATTATAGCTGGTGGCAGACTGATGTATTTGGAGTTTCCTAAAATGAGGCCCTGAGTTGAGCATTGTGTATCACTGATTTATTATGCAGATGCTCCAGGGAAGCTAAGGAAAGAGGGGGAAGAAGCCAAGCAAGAGTGTGGTTCCAGATGAAGTTCCAGCCTCAGCCTGATGCCACAGGGAACTCCGGAGCATAAAATTGCCACAGTTTTGATCACTTTGAGACAAGGGACCTGGGTTCTACTCTCTAACCTCAGCCAGACAATTCCTCTGCCCTTGTGGGAACAGAAACATGCAGCACTCCCTGCTTTCCTCACATCCAATGATGTGGTGCCAGGAATCCACAATACCTGTGCATGCAGGTGCAGTTGTGAGCTGTCAGTGGGACACACACTGAATCTGAGGGCACCTAGGGCCAGGCTGAGCCCCTGCCTCATCCAATACTGCAATTTTGATAATTGTGCATGCTCTGCTATAGGCCAGTTCAGTGAGTCAGGAAGGAACAGACTCCCTCACCCCCATATACCCAAGGTAGCAAGGACCTGGAACAGTTCTGTGAATTAAAAGCCTCTAAAGAATGCACTGATGGCTGGGTTTTGTGCTGGAGTGAAAGTGAGGATGCTCAAGGGGATTGTTCTGGATAAATGTGTGCAAGTGGCATAAGATCATACTCAGCAAACATGGAGATGTGGGACATCAAAGGCTTCTGGGTTTCTACTGAGAAGAGGATGACCCAACAAACCTTGTCTGTCCCCCATCTCTTCAAATTCAAGTGAGATGCTGACCCTGCAGTGAAATCAAGAAGCATGAAGGCCCCTTTCCCGGTTGGGGTATGTGGATGTCAAGATCAGACACAGCCTGGAATTGACCAGGAGCTGAGTTTGTCCAGCACATTTTAGCAGTTTGGTGAATCTGAGAGGCGCTCATGCCCCACCAGCTGCTGTTTTTTTGCACCAATTGGCCTGAAATTCTGACAAGCCACTGGCTATAAGAACACTTTCCATTAGGTAGTGCAGCAAGGAAAGGTCTTAAGTGATCATAGACATTGCTAGCAGGACTCTCCAACTTTCTGAATGTCAGGCATGAAAGGAAGCATGAGGCCCTAGAGCAGGGTTCTTAGACTTTTTTGTTCCATGGATCCCTTTGCCAGTCAGGTGAAAAACCACAGACCCCTTAATAAGTCCACACTATACCATGTATTATTTAATAAATATATCACATATGCACCAACATGGCCCCACAAGAATGTTTTTATTTAAATTTTAATTCAAGCTCATGGACCGTTGTTTAGAACTCATCCTATACCATCCTGGGGCCACATAGATAGTCTTCAGCACTTGCTTTGGGCAATAAGATAGAGGGCATATAGCATGCACTTTTTATTAGGGTCAAGAGAGTGAATATCTTTGACTTTGTGGTGCATTTGGTCTCTGGACAATTCAAACCTGATGCTACAGTAATGAAGCAGCCAAAGGCAACATGAAAAATATTGAGCAAGTTTATGCTCAAATTACATATAACTTTCACATAGCCTGAATTATCACTGTTTTCATTTTTTCAACTATTTAAAAACATAAACATTTTTAGCTTGTGGACCCTACAAAAACAGACACAGGCCAGATTTTGTCATGGGCTGCAGTTTTCCTAAAATTGTCTAAGCTCTCAGAGGTGTGCTGTTGCCTTGAATCAATGAAGCCTGTACTAGCTTGTTGTGTGAAGAAAACAATTATGAAAGCAAAATGCTGAGTGATGCCAAAAGGGACCATGAACATGTGGCTCTCAAACCCTCTGAGAAGCTGTAACCAGTTGAAGTCTAATGACCAGCTGAGGAGGGCTGCCCCATGTGAGCCTCCACCTGAGCATGAGGGCTGTCTGCCCTGGGGAGAGCATGTGGGGCATTTTACCAGTTATTTCACTGATTCATGCAGTGAAAACCTCACTGTCTGACCTGCCATTCAGTCCATGGGTCTTCCTGTCCTTGAAGATGCTGCAGGACATCCAGTAGCTGGACATTGATGCCCTAAAGCACTGGTCCTGTTCCAGCCAAGACTGTCATCATTTCTTTCTTGGTGATTATATCTATCTCTAAAACCTGGTCACTTTCTCCATTTCTGCCTAATTAGAGTACACAGGTTCTGGTAATTGCTCCCTCAGGCCCACAGCTAACTGTGAGCTCAGAACTATGGGACCATTTCAGGTAATATAGGGACTATCTAGCTCTTAGCACAAATTCTCTACACACTACAGACCCTACACATATCTACCTCCAGACATCACTACCTTTACTTTTCATCAATTTTGTTTTCTCTTGTAAGCTAAAAACCGTATTTTTCCCCCAAGGAGCAAGAATGAAGTATCTGGAGAGGACAGCAGGATTTCCAGGAAGATTTTCTTCAGTCTTCTGTAAGCCTTTTCTATAATTGAATGTTGTTTCCATGTGTTGTATATATTTTTAATATGAAAATCATTGATTTAATCATGGTGGATAATTGCATATTACTTTATGGCTAAGCACCCATTAAAAAAAATAAGTTGCAAACTCTGAGGATGAAATTTCCCTCATTAAATGAAGAAAGAAAAATAAGTAACTTGGACATAATATAGTCAAAAGTCTGTCTTTCTCTGTGTCTCTCTTAATGTAGCAATACTTATTGAAATATCTCAGCTTATCATGCTGAGATACATTCCTGTGAGTGACATGGTCTGACACTCTCAGCACTCCCTACCGGGGAAACATCCTTGTTATATTCAGTGAAGGTCACACACCTTCCAGGCATTGTCCCTGAAGTATATGGGCACAAAGACACTGGATCTAAGATACACTTCAGCCCCTACTTTAGGGAAGACATACAAAATGGCCATGATCTATCTTAGTGAAGTGTTTTCAGATGGATAATTTACAATAAGCTCCAGTACCCTGAATTAAACAATAATTGATGTAGAAAACCAAGAAAGCTGCTCTTGGCATGTATTAGCCTGAGTTTATACCATTGACATGGTGGATATTTCTTATTCAGCTGAAGAGTTATGCCTGAGAAGCTCATGTGTTTCTAATTTCATGGGGATCATGGTTGGAGGTGGGGGTCATGCAGGACAATGGCAGAAGCAGTCTGTGGAGGTAGATGAAGTTTTCTGCCCAGATCTTACTCCAGACTGGCCTCACACCCTGGGCTGCAGTGGCCTTCCTGGTCAAGTGGGGTGATGATGACTGATGGATTGTCCAGAAGTCACATGGACAAGGGCATTCATAGTCCTCAGTGGGTGCTGGGTTGGAGGTTATTCGGGCAGGAGAAAATGGGATTTTGGAAAAAAGGCTCTGTCTAATTTTATTTTTTAGTTTCCCCTCTTCACTCTCCTTGTTCCAAGTCACTGTCTTAGAGTTTGTGCTGGCCATAAATGGAATTTCCACAATTTTCAAAGAGGAAACACTCAGTTCCCCTAGGATTTTCCTGAGTCCCCCTCATTAGTGCTTAGGGTTCACAAGTGACTGGGCAGGATTGAGTCCAAATTGACCAGGGTTCAAGTCCACAAGCTCTGTGACAATGATTTTGTGAATGCCATTTCAGTCAGCTGGAGAGACAGGAGGGGGTGGTGGAATTTCTTTGCCTTTCAGGGGAGTGCAGTGCTCTGGCCACAGTCCATCATGTCTCAAAAGGTATTAATGGTACAAAGCTCAGATTTTGTTGAAATTCTTTTCTAAATGGGTTACATACATATATGAAAGATGGACTATCCAGAACAATTTTAAAGAGTGAGTATATCTTTCCTGTACAGGAGGTGTCAGAAACACTGTAGGTAGAGCAGCCTCTGGCCAGAGCTGTCCCTACCCCATAGCTATGATGAACCAGACTCTGGTCACAGAATTCCTCATTCAGGGGTTTTCAGAAACGCCTCAGTTGCTCCTCACCATCTTCCTCCTCCTTTATGTGGTGACCCTCTCAGGAAACCTGCTCATCATGGCTGCAACCAGCTCCAGTCCAAACTTGCATACACCCATGTACTTCTCCCTGGTCAACCTGGCCATAGTTGACATTCTCTGTACCTCCACGATCCTGCCCAAGCTTCTGGGCAATATGACAGTCAGGAAATCCATTTCCTATGGGGGCTGCATGGACCAGCTCTTCTTCTTTACATGGTCTATGGAGGCTGAGCTGCTGCTTTTCTCTGCCATGGCCTATGACCACTATGAGGCCATCTGCTGGCCACTACACTACAGTGTCCTGATGGGGCCCAGGGTGTGTGCACTGCTGGCGATGGTTGTTTGGGCAGGAAGCCTGGCCAACACTTGCGTGCACACTGGCCTCATGCTGCACCTGCCCTTTTGCCACTCCAACAGGATTGACCACTTCTTTGACATTCCCTGACTGCTGAAGCTCTCCTGTGCCCCCACACACCTAAATAAGGCCATGACCTTCACAGCAGATGTGATCCTGGCAGTGGGGAACTTCTCTATAGCCATGGCATCCTACAGCTGCATCAGCAACAGCATCCTGTGCATCCGTTCATCTGCAGACAAGCGAAGGGCCTTCTCCACCTGTTCCTCCCACCTCCTCGTGGTCTCCATGTACTACTCCACCATCATCTACACCTATATCCACCCTGCATCCAGCTACTCCCTGGACAAGGACAAGGTGGTGTCCATCATGTATACCTCAGTGGCTCCCGCATTGAACCCTTTCATCTACACGCTGAGGAACACAGAGGTCAAAGTGGCTCTCCAGAGACTGTTATCCTGTGGCTGAAG
>JAQZBX010113385.1:0-10112 GCA_029593785.1 Cabassous unicinctus | reverse complement strand
AAAAAAAAAAAAAAATTATACGTAAGTTTGAAAGTATTTCAAAATAATTTTTTTTAAAAAACCAGCTGCACACAGGCTGTGGAGCCACACTGTGGTTTGGTCCTGGCTCCGTCGCTCAGTAGTGACACTGGGCACATTCTGTGCCTCAGTTTCCACCTCTAGACAGTGATGGCAGAGCCTGCATTTGCTGAACAGGTCAGGAAGCAGCCCCGGGACCCTGGCTGGCTCCATCCCCTCTCACAGGGACACTGCCGTTCTGCCCATTGGGCACTGCTGACCCTGCACCTGGCGGGCGCTGCCCCTCCTGGAGGCCCTGCCACTCACAGCTCTTTGATCACGCACCCTCCCAGCACCTCGGGCCATCCTCAGAGCAGTGGGTGGGCCTGTGACAGCATGGCAGCAACCACGGTCTTACCCACCTCTGCCAGAGGCCCTCGGGGGCTCTCTTTCCCCTGGCCAAGTGGGGGTCCACGGTGCCTCCCCTGGCTGCAGCAGGGAGATGAGCTCAGGTTGGAGGCTGGGAGTCCTGCTTGAGGGAGACAGTCCCTGAGGCCTGGAGGCGAGCCCAGGTCGAGCCACAGGGAACAAGGGGCCCAGGCCTTCAGAAAGTGGGGGGCCGAGGCCGCGGCTGCAGGGAGCAGGCAAGGCGTGACCCCTGCACTCTCACACCAGCTAGACAAGCTGAGCCCCCAGACCCATCAGAGGGGGGGAGGGGTCTGCTCAGGTCTCTCCCCCAGAGACCCTGAGAACCTCCCCCTCCCCCGAAGGCCAATCTCAGAGGTGGCTCCCAGAGACCTGGGCAGCCCTGCAGGCTCCTCACCCAAAGAGGCCACCTTCCCGTGGCTCCCGGCCTCACCTGGCTGGTGAAGTGCAGGGCCTGAAACAGCCCGGCCAGCTGACCCCCAAGAGCCGCAGGAGCCGGGCAGGGACAGACTGAGCCCAGCTTCGGGCTGTGCCCGCAGGAGCCACAAAGACCCGGAGGACAAAAGCTCCCCGAGGCCTGGGCAGGGCCAAGACCACCCACAGAGCATCTCCCCCAGGCAGGAAGGATGGTCTCTAGAGGGCACGCCCCGGGGGGGCCCAGGGCCTCTGGTGCCCCTGCAGGCAGGGTTGGGTCTCTAAGGAGCCGCCCCTGCCCCAGCCGTGCCCCTCACGTACCTGCTCCTACCTTCCACTGGCCCCTGGGTTCCGCCTCATCACAACACCAGCAGGTGCTGGGTCTCACTGCGGGTGTGAAAGTTCCTAACACCCTGCGCCCACCTGGCAGGGCTCTGTGGGGTTGACACGAGATCCTGAGGGGCCAGCTCGGGTGGGCGTGCAGGTGTGGGCCCCAAAGGCCCCGTCAGAGCTGCGTCCACACAAGCCCAAACAAGCCCAGATCTCCCTCCAGCCCGCCTCCACTCCTATGGCTCTCCATGCGACAGGACCCTGTCCTCGCCCTGCCCTGTGGCCCCATCCCCCACCCCGTGCCCCCGCCCCCACCTCCAGCTCATCTTCCTGGTCTGCCACCACTGAACAATCAGGATGTTCCAAGCGACCAGGACTCAGTGCTGGGCTGCTGGGCTTCCATGCTGTGGCACTGTGATATCATCCATGAAGTGCAGGAAAGACAGGTGATGTTTGTGAGCTGCTCTGCTCCTCTGCGGTGATAGCGCTTTGATTGAATTAGATTCAGCTGAGATGTCTGACTAAATTCTGTTAAGAGTAGGTTTTTTTTTTACTTTATTTTGTACATTTAATAATTGAAAATATAAACAATTAAAACTAAAAAGTAAACACAGATGAATAAATACATACATTTCTCAATTAAATGTACTGGATACATATAAATTTTTTTTTGAATCAAACAATATGTTACACAATATATTTGGTTCATAGTAACGCGCTCAATTCATACGGTATTTGTCCTTTTGTGTCTGGCTTGCTTGATTTGAGTCCCAGCCCCCTGGGTGGGCTGATAAAACAGACTCTCACACAGAAGTAGATACACAGAGAAGAACACAGAGGAAGAAAGACGGCTCATTACACACGGCAGAGGCCCTAGGAAGAGAGATGAGCCTGATAGTCTACAGCTGACCTTGTGAAGAAACCAGAGCAGCTGAGCCTGGAAAGAAATGAGCCCCGGGGAGAGACGAGCTTTATTGCAGCCTACAGCTGAGATCAGAAGAAGCTGGGGCCACGGAGCCTTAAGAGGAAGAAGGAAGGCTGAGCCTTTGCAGACATCACCTGCCATCTTGCTTCAACACATGGCTAATGACTTTGGGTGAGAAAGTACCTCTTAAGGTACCTTGAGTTGGACTCTTTAGGACCTTGTGACTGTAAGCTTCTACCCCAAATAAATATCCTTTATAAAAGCCAGCTGGTGACTGCCAGGAAGATGGCACACTAGAAAGACATGGGACTCTCATCTCTTCCAGAAAAATAACTAGAAGAGAGGCTGAAACAGCCTAGAAAAAGATCTTCTGGGGTTTAGGACACCAGGCAAAGGCTGGACACCACCCAGAGGACAGAGGGACAAAGGAGGGAAATCACGATGACAGAAACGTCAGTTGAACCCAGTGGCTGCTGCTGCCAGCACCCTTCCCCACTCTAAAGACACTTCAAAACTGTCAGGCCTCTGGGCCTGCCATTACTGACAAAGGGGGCTCCAGGGATCTACAATCCTGGGAAAGAAGACAGAAAGGGACACAGCCTAAGGCTGACTCAGCTTCTGACCCACAAATTCAGTCTGCAGGGTCCCAGGAGCCCTTCCAGGCTGAGTGGGGCTGCACCATTGTTTGCCTTGGAGCCTGCAAGGGGCTAAAGATATTCACCCTCCCAATCTCCTCCTCTACTAACCAGGATTGATTGTTGAGGACTCAGAGGAGAGTGGAAATATTTCCTAGCCAGGAAAAGGGAGAGGGCTGCCAGAGAAGGGTGGAGAACTGTCTCTAAGAAAGATTGAATTACAAGGCTCTTGGCCTCCAGACAGGAAGCTCTACCACATTGATCTGGTCTGGGTTGCAACAAATACACTCTGACCAGGCATTGAACTGAGCGCTGTCCAAGACCACCATCTGCTGGCAGACTAAGGAAATGCACATGAAAAAGTTAAAAATAAGTAGAAGAGGCTTTTTCCGACCTCTATAGCTTCCCTGTCCAAGGCCCTAGGGAGTGAGTCTACAACCAATTACCGGGTCCAGTGCCCAGTTTTGTGCAACCAGCAGGGACAATCCTAACAATCCAGGTTGAGCCAAAAATAAAAAAGCAGTGGTAACACACAGCCTCCTGCCACTAAATCCCTACAAAAGAGAAAGAAATTGAGCATCTGAGTAAACTATGTCATAATCAGATGCTTAGACATCAGCAAAAAATTATGAGCCATACTAAGAAAATAGAAGACATGGTGCAAGAAAAGGAATATATCAAAGCCTGAGAAGAGATACAGAATTTGAGAGAACTAATTAGTGAGATGAGCACAAATTTCAAAAATCAAATTAATGAGTTGAAAGACAATATGGGGGAAGCAGATGTGGCTCAAGTGATTGGGCTCCCATCTACCATATAGGAGGTCCAGGGTTCGATTCCCAGGGCCTCCTGGTGAATGCAAGCTGGCCCGCGCAGAGAGCTGGCCTGAGCAGAGAGCTGGCTCACGTGGAGTGCTGGTCCACGCAGAGTGCTGGCCTGGGCAAGAGAGTTGGTGCAGTAAGATGATGCAACAAAAAGAGACACAGAGGAGAGACAATAAGAGACACAGCAGACCAGGGAGCTGAGGTGGTGCAAGAGATTGACGCCTCTCTCCACTCCAGAAGGTCCCAGGATCAGTTCCCGGTGCCAACTAAAGAGAAGACAAGTGGACATGGAAGAACACACAGCGTATAGACACAGAGAGCAGACAGCGAGTACGAACAATGGGCGGGGGGAGATAAATAAATAAATAAATAAAATAAAATAAAATAAAAAGAAGTCATTGAGCAAGTGCAAAGAAGAATTTGAAATCCTCAACAGAAATGTAACAGAGCTCATGGGAATGAAAGACACAATAGGTAAGATCAGAAACACATTTGAGGCATACAACAGCAGACTTGAAATGACAGAAAAAAGAATAAGTGATGTCGAAGACAGAACAGCTAAAATTGAAGAGAGAGAAAAACAGAGAGAGAAAAGCCAACAGAGTTCTGGTACTTTGCATCAGCACCCCTTTGGCTGACTAATACAGATACCTTCACCTGCAAAGAGGGAAATAATGCCAGCCCGGCCCCCTCACACATTCTTTGCCACCTCCATATTCAAGGACTCAGCTCCTGTTGGGTGCAACTGAGGACCAGACAGGCTGTGCTCCAGGCAGGGTCCAAGCCACAGGGCCTGGCAGCCATCTTCTCACTGGGGAAGGGGCAGCTGGGTCAGACTCAGAATCCACCCTCCATTACAGGGCTGGGCCTTTGGGGAGGAGGAGATCCTACACCCCCTGGGGCCTCTCCGTGGTGAAGCTGCCCCCCCCACCGCTCCTCCGGGAACTCTGTCTATTGGCCCTCTCAGGAAGCGACATATGCAAAAGGGGACAGAAGCCAGGGACCATCGTTTCAATTGCAGGAGCCTCTTGAATTCTGTCAGCTCCAGACCCTGAGGTCACCTACCTGAGAGATGCCCCGCCTTCCCGCTGTCCCTGAGGGTCACATGGCCTTCCAACGGCTCCAGGAACATGCCAAAACTCTAGGTCAAACCTGTAACCACAGGCCCAGAGCCCGAGCAGCAAAAGTTCCTGAGAAGTCACCTAGGGGACTCTGGAAGCAGCCTTGACTGCCCCTACCTTCCCCTGTGACGTCGCCTGCAGGTGTCCGCTCCGCCCCTGGAGATGAGCTTTTTATCCCCACACAAACGACAGCCATCAGGCAGGCAGGGGTTGGCCTCAAGGCTCTTCTTCGCAGCCAGCACACTTTCTCTAGAGGTTTGTAGCCTTTGCCACAAAGCTGAACCGGAAGAAGCTGAAATGGCTGGAAGTTTTCCTAGTCAGAGAAAAGCTGTGCAAACATATCCAAAGAAACAGGCAGTGTTCTGGTAAAGAGAGGAGGCTGCCGAGCATTGGGTAGGGCCTCGGGAATGGTAGATAGGCTCTTATGTCAGCAAAAGAACCGATAGGAAAGAACCAGAAAAAAAGTTCCTAAGGGGCCCTAAGTTGAGGTTTTGTCACATGGAACTTTTCTTTTTAAGATTCATTTTATTTATTTATTTCTCCCCACCCCCTTGTTGTTTACGCTTGCTGTGTCTGTTCGTCTTCCTTGTTTCTTTTAGGAGGCACTGGGAGCTGAAGCCGGGAACTCCGATGTGGGAGGGAGGCACCTAATTGCTTGAGCCACGTCTGTTCCCTGCTTTGTTGTGTCTCTCATGTTTTTTCTTCTCGTGCCTCTTGTTGCATCATCATGTTGTATCAACTCACTGCACCTGCCCGTTGTGCCAGCTTGCTCTCTTCTTTAGGAAGCACTGGGAATTGAACCAGGGACCTCCCATGTGGTAGGCGGGAGCTCAATCACTTGAGCCACATCTGCTTCCCACGTGGAACTTTTCAGAACAAACTTTTTCTATTCACCATTTCTAAGGACAGATGATACCCAGGAAGATACTTTCTAAGTACAGGTGCCCACAAATGGTTCACATTTGGCAGGGTTTCCTCTGTCACTTTACAGACTTTGGGTAGCCACAGTTTGCCCATTTTGAGACTTGTTTCCCTCCTCCTTCATGTAATAAAACCAGAGAGTAGTATCCCTTATATTTGCACCACATTAGAGAGTTTACCAGCAGCCCTGCGAAGTTGGCAGGGTCAGGCCTTGTGATGCCATTTTACCAAGGAAGAAATTAGAATGTGAAGAGGTCTGAGAGCTCTCCAGCCTCACAGCAAGTCCAGCAGCCTGGCCTTCGGCTCCTGCTTGAGGCTGGCTGTCACAGCACCCCATGGCCACCTGGGTTCAAGCATTGCCTACCCTCCCAACGTGCCACAGGAGGGTCTGAAATGCCAGGAAGCGAGCTCTGGGGTAGCAAGTTCCAAACTGTGTGACCTATTAGTGGGTTGTGAAATCAGTTCTGATTCACAAAACTGAGTATTGTTTTTGTACTGATGAGACGAAATAGAATAGAAAAAAGAAACAGAATAGACAATATCAGCGTATACCACACAGGCATACACGGAGTCAAATGCACGCATGAAGTACACTGCAAGGTAAGGTAGTTTTTATCGTGGGTCTTGCTCAGTGAGGCAGACCCTCAGGGCTCCTGCGCTCTGCTGGGACACACAGGGCGGGCCCAAGGTCGCGCCACGGGCACCTGTACTCGGAAGGCCTCTTTCTGTCAACGAGGCACCTGAGCACCATTCGTTCTACAGCCAAACACCAGGACAGTGGCAACACTGCCTTTCTGTGCGTTTTGCTTTCCGAGTTGGCAGAATCATGAACTGGCTTCCAATACATTCTTGCCTTTCCTGAATAAAGCCTCTCACCTTCCTCATAAGATAAAACACATTTGAGTCTCAAACGCAATTGGTTTTCGGGGGCCATTTGTAAAGGACCATCTGATGCACCTGCACGTCTCTAAGACGCGATTCCTGCCTTGGCCCTCACTGCGCGGCCTACGTTATAGAGGTTTGTTTGGGAGGGAGGGATATTCCGTAAGAGCTCCCTGAGAGGTCACCCTCTGCCCCTCGTTTGGGGGGTGTTGGGAGGAAATCTGCGGTCAGGCCCTGATCTTCCCACAGAGCGGGGGGCTGCAGGCCGGGCCAGTGCGGCCCCTCCGGAAATGGCGGGCGGCACCAGTAGCAGCAGGCAGAGGAGAGGCTCCGGGCACGCACAGCCCCTCTGCCTCCAGGCCCACTCACCCACTCACATTTTTGTAATTTTGCTCTTCTCAAACTGTTAGTTTTCCAATGCCTGCAAACAGGGTTTCGCAGCCACACCCCTGCCCTCCCAGCCCCTGCGGCTGGGGCAATGCTGGCCCCCCGGATGGGCCTGTGTCCAGCAGATGGCGCTGTCCCACAGGGCGCTCGCAAAGGTTTGGGGCAGGGACCGCTGCTCCCACCTCGCACCCTGCCACGTGTGTCAGGCAGGAGGTGGGAGAACAACGTCTAATGCTGATGCTGGGCGTGCCCCACCCTTCCTCTAAACCCAGGTGGCGCTCTTGAGGGGACGGATGAACGAAGTGTTATTAGGCGCGGGCCCAGAGGAGAATTCAGTCTCCAAATTCTGAGTCCCGTGTCTGGATATTCATAAGTTTATATAGGAATTCTAAGCCGAACTCTAAGAGGGCAAATTCCTGAGCAAGCGGGCAGGCAGGGTGACAAAAGCAGAGGAGCGAGGTGAGCTTATCTTCCTAAAGCACAGGGCCATTAGGGAGGAAAAGAGCCATTACCTGTGTAGAGTTGTAAATTCCAGTTCAAAGGGGCAGGGGGAGTGCTTATCTTCCTGATGTGGATTCCATGGAGGGGAGAAAGGGACCGAGGGGAGTTTATTTTCCTAAAGCTGTGGGATTCTGCTGAGGGGGCTTAGGGTCCCAGCTCTTCCCCTTATCACTCTCTCCCCCAGGTCCACCTCCCCAGTTCTGGCCTTATGACCTTGACCTTGGAATGCAGTCCATTCTCCAGAGTCCCCCTGCTCGGGTGCCACCTAATGCCAATAACATCTTATAGCCTGGATCACCTGGGCCCCAGGAAGGGTCTTAAATTGGAGAAATTCAGTTCTGCAGCAAACACTCAAAGCACAGGGGTTCTTAACCAGGGGTCCGTGAACTTGAACTGAAATTTAAAGAAACATTCTTGTGGGGACATGTTGGTGTGGGTGTGACATATGTATTAGATAATACACAGCACATTGTGGGCTTAGTAAGGGGTCTGTGGTTTTCACCTGACTGGCAAAGGGGTTCGTGGAACAAAAGAGGTTAAAAACCCCTTCCACAGCATAAGCTCCACGCATGTGGCTTCCAGGCTGCAAAGAGGGGCAGGACGAGGTCCAGACACCAAGGACCCACAGTCATGTGGGGAAGAAATACTACTACACCAGGAACTCTGTCCCTGTGAGAGAGCAGGGCTCCCTGCCTTCGGTGATCCTGGTGGAGGTGCCTGTGCTCAGAGCAGGAGGGGACAGGGCCACCTTCCTGGTGCTGAGAGCAGCCGCTTGTGCACTCCCTGGTCCTTACAGCTGGCGTGGCTATTGCCACTGAACAGACGAGCAGTGCAAGGCTTGGTGTAACTTTCTTCCAGGTAAGGAAGTAAACTGGGTATTTTCTGTTTCCACCACAGTAGTGGTTCTCAGACTTTGCTGTGCATAGATCACCGAGAAGACTTTCAAAGTCCTACTGCCCAGGCTGCACCCCAGACCAGTAACAGAACCTGTGGGCGAGGCCAGGCAGCAGTTTTTACACACACAGGTGATTCCAGCATTCCAGCAGGTTGAAGAGCCAGCCCAAACCACAACACCCCGAGCTGCTTTAGCTTAGCAGAGCCCTCCCATGTCCCTCATCTCACCGGGCTTCCCAGCCTTCCAAGGAGGAGACCAGGAATTCCTTTCCACCCTGAGGTCCAGGAGACTGCGCCACTGGCCGGTGCAGACCCCGCCTCTGGCTGCGCTGGCAGGAAGGCATCACAGGGGTGGCATGTGCTCTTAGCTGAGACCTCAGGCACCTGGGCAGAGAGTGGAAGGCACTGCGTCCCGGCAGCCCCCAGGCACCAAGTCACCCACTCCGACTTGGTCTGACTCCTTCAAAAGGGGCCTGGGGACAGCCTCTGTGTTGCCCCCCACCTCACTAGAACTGCCCCTGCTGTCCCCCAACTGCTAACACCATATTACTGCACCAACCTCCAATCACAGCCCCCTGCCACCATCCCCCACTGGCACCATTCCTGGGCCTTCCCTCCCCAGCCCCTGCAGCCTGTTTGGGCTCATCTCCTAAGGCACTAACTGCTTGTAGCTCTTGCACTTGCTTACAAATCCAGGAAGGCAGGGGCAGTGCCAGAGAAGGAAACCCCCTTAGCAAGTGGTCTGCAAGGGGTGGGCTCCCCCCTAGGTGGTGGAGAGTCCCCCTCAGCAGGAAGTTCCAGCAGGAGGGAGGGAAATGCCTGGAGGGGGTGCTGTGCAGGCCAGAAGGGATGCTCTCTGCCCGCTCCAAAGAGTTTATCTGTGTCCCTCAGTGCCCAGCAGAGAGCCTTTGGTCCAACACGTGCTCAATACAGAGTGCAAATGGGTGAATGAATGCAGAGGTGGGCCAAGGGGAGGGAGGCTGGCAGGTGAGGAGAGGGCTCCTTCTTCACAGCTCTGCCAAAGGCCTCTGACCTGCAGTGCCCCCCCCGGGGGGGGCAGTCGCCCGCCTACACCGCGAGCAGGTCAGCTCCGGGGAGGGGGCAGCCCCAGGGCCCAGCTCTTCAGCCCTGAGCCTACTCGGGGCGCGATGGGAGCCGCCAGGGCCTCGGCACTCACTCCCTGGCCTTTCGGAGCCGCTCCAGCGGTCAGATGCGCGGGTGGTGGGTGGGCCGGGGTCCCAGCAGAAAGAGGGCACCCAGCTGACGATGGTGAAGAGGCTCCAATGACCAGAAACTTAGGGGTGGGCGGGGAAGTTGAGGCAGCCCCTTCCGCTGAGCCCTCCACCCGCGGCTCTGAGAAACGCCCCCCCTCCAGCTGCCTCGCCCACCTGGCAAACACCTGCTCTGTAGACGTCTCTGCTGCCCTCGCCTGGGAGCTGACCGCTCCCCTCCGCTGCCTTCCTTACCAAGGCAGGGTAGCCTCTGCAATCCCGGTACCTGGGCCGGTTTTTTAATTTTTTCATTTTTAAAGAAGGTTTAGATTACATAAATGTTACATCAAAATTTTAGGGGATTCCCATATACCCCACCCCCAACAGGTGTTTTTTTTTTGTTGTTGTTTTAAAGCAATAACATTTCTTTTTTTATTTGATGCTATTGTGAATTCAATTGCTTCCTTAATTTCTTGTTCGGATTGTATTTGCTGGTGTGTAGAGAGACACAGTTGATATTCCCCCTCCCAGCAGATGGCGCCCTCGGTTGTCTGTGCCTCTGCTTTAGGAGGCACCAGGAACCAAACCCGGACCTCCCCTGCGGGACGCGGACGCCAACTGCCTGAGCCACATCCGCCCCCCCC
>JAQZBX010113384.1:0-10110 GCA_029593785.1 Cabassous unicinctus | reverse complement strand
TTCTTTAAAATGATTATGATATGATTTTGTAGTTGAATTGTTACTGATTTAAGGTTTTTTGAATATTGTAATGTATTTTTGGAATTCAGAGGGTGGAGTGTAGCCATTGGCCAATTTAATGTAATTATGAATTCCAAAAATATAATTGGATCATGCTTGTAAACTGATCTGTTAATCTGGGCATGATTAAGTTATGATTGGGGCGTTGACTGGGCCATGACAGTAGGGTGTTGAGCCCCACCCCTTGGTGGGTGGGGAATCAAATATAAAAGGCATGGCAAGAACAGAGTTGAAGCAGTTTTTGAGAAGCAGTTTTGATGTTGGAAAGAAGGCCCCAGGAGGAGAGAAGAGAACCGTTCACCTGATCATCTACAGCTGCCCTTGTGGAGGAAACAGGAGCTAAGCCGGGAGAGAAACACAGCCCCAGGAAGAGAGGAACCCAAGAAGCCTGAACCCTGGCAAACATCGGCAGCTGTCTTGCTCCAACACGTGGCAATGGACTTTGGTGAGAGAAGAAACTTACACTTTCTGATCTTGTAACTGTTTTCCATAAGGGTCTGTTCCATGGGTGCTTTCCCTTAAAACTCTGCAGATCAGGATCTTTTTTGACAGCAGCAGAAGAAACATTTTTTAGGGTCCTAGGGAGCCATCTGCTTTTAGGAGTGTGAAGTTTAGCATGCTACATGGTGACGACTCTTCCTCACACCAGTGAACACTGATGGGCCTATACAAGGCACAGGCCCTGAGTGCTCTTTTAAGTGAAGGAAAAGCCTTATTGAGGCACACAGCTAGTGATGCCAGGGTAAGAGTCATTCTCCTGAGTCTAGTGTCTTTCACCACTTATGCTGAAATCAAGACACACAATGCAATCCCAGGCAGGCCTCAATCCCATATTCCTATCCCTAAATGCCAATTATCAAGACTTCTAACTTAGGTTGCTTCCATCTATAACAGAGGCTCACTCAGACTTGGCAAATGCAGTATAAAGTAGCACAGGTCAAAGCACATGCCAGCCAGGAGGCAGGAGCTCAAAGCACACACCAGCAGGAAGGAGAGCCTGTTAGCAAGCCAAAATCAAGAGGAAACCCCTCAGATGATGGTTGCCATCATTTAGACCCTCCTGCTCACAGCACCAATCATTTCCTGGTTGCCCTTAGATAGCAGGATCAACCCCTCACCCAAAATTGGTTCAGATATTGAAACCGATGATACAACAGGCACATCAAGAAGATATGTAAAGGTTAGTTACTCACTGTCTTAGTTCACCACAGGGCTGCCAGTAGTAAATGGGTTGAGTTTTATAATGGGAATTTTATTTAGGGTAAAGGCTACAGTTTCCAGGCCATGAAATGCTTTCTCACCCAAGTCACCTTCCATGTGGCAAAGCAAGATGGCTGTTGATCTCTGTCGAGGTCCCTGCCATCTTCCGGAGTTCAGCTGTGGGCAACCAGGCATAGGGCTTGTCTCTTCCTGGGCTTCCTCTCACAGCCTGCTGCTCTGCTTTCTTCCCGATTTCAATGTGGGCTATCAGGCACACAGCTCATCTCTTCAGCCTTGAGCTGCTCCATGGGCTAGCCTCTTGGGGAGTTTGTACTTAAGCTTTGGCTGCAAGCAGTCCTCGAGTACTCTCTTATATGGCAGGATGCAAAATAGCAGAGCTCCTTTTTCCTATGTGTGTGTTTCTCTCTTTGTGTCTCTGTTTATATATAACCCAGCAAGAAGGTAGAGATTCAACCTCAGCCATGCCTCACTGACATAGTTCAATCAAAAGCAATCTAATAAAGTGATCTAAAATGAATCTAATGCAATCAAAGGGTACCACACACTCAGGAATAATTAGTTTAAGAGCATAATCTTAGGGGATGCAGAAAAAGAACTTCAAACTATCACATTCACATAATGAGGTTTTCTGGGGAAAGCAGAGAAGGCACCCAAATTAGTCCAAAATGGCTTGGATTACATTAAGGAGCAAGTGGCTTTGGTTTTTATTGTGCTTGGAGAGTGGGGCTGGGTGAAGTTTGCTTTGTGCATACCAGGGCTTGCACGGTTAGAACTTCCTGCTGGCACAAAGAAAAAGAGCACATGAGCTTTCATATGGACTTACCTAATAGTGGGGCAGGAAAAGAAGAGCAGCATGAACTTGAAAGCTATATGCAGTCAAACATCAAAAATGGAGTCAGATTTTTATTATATCTAGTTTAGAAACCATGATTTTAAATTAACTGACTTAAAAATCTTTACTTGTTTTATTCAGTAATAAACTAAATGTTCTTCCCCCTTTACCCTGAGACAGGAATGTCTAAGGGACATTTCTTTGATTCCCTAAATCTCCAGAAATTTTCCTATTGCTGGAAGCAGAGATTCAAACTATATGTTATGCATGTGCAAAAGATAAATGGTTAGAAAAAAAACTTAAGGCATTGGCAAAATGTACAGCAGTGATGCAAAATACCAGAAATTTACAGAACCAATTCTTATGCTGGAATTAGGAGTAATTAGAAATCACTTTTGCATTTTTCCCAGTTAAAAATTAATACATTTGATTTATTCTGAAAGAAAAGTTGGAAATTCTTGTCTGGATCAAAAAAGGGTGCAGAAGCTTTCAGAGAAATAAACCATTTTGTGGTGGTTAAAGCAATTACCTTTCTCAGGTGGGAAAAGTGTTAACTTTCCAAATCAGTAAAGACAGAAAGTTAGTCTGCAAAGGACACAGGCTATGTTTTTATGTGGTCACTGAAGCAGATGGCTTCCAGCCTAATTGTTTTTGTGTGTGTGTGTGTGATTTTTTCCCCAGCCAATTAAAAGATTTCTTCGCAATCGATGGGATCAACAAACTGGTCAATTCAATTTAGTTATTAAGACAGGCGAAAACAATGGATTGACTATATTTTCGACCCAACTGTGTTGTGGGTGATATTTTAGTCAAAGAGATATGGCTATAAATTTTCCTTGAGAGGAAAAAGAAATGGCAGTGTTCGCTAATAAATGTTGCTTTTCAAACCTGTTAATGCTTTCCGATGATTTACCACTGTATGAAAGATTTGAGCTATTTTACAAAAGAAGATACATTATTCTTGAAGTTGTTTAAAAAAATTTTTCAAGGTCACATTTATAAAACCCAATACCACCTGAAACTGGCCAAGCCCAAGTAGTTCAGCCAATCAATACTTAGTGGCCTTCACCAACAAGGAAACAAGGATCTTCTGTCCATCTCATCTCAAAAGGTGAGCACTCACTATCACACGTCTCCAGATACTGGCTTCACATGTGCCTCTCAGGAAGGCTCTAACAGGCAGTGGGTATTTGAATGGTGTTCACAGAAGTCTCCCTAGAGGTGGTATCTGGAATATTCCTATCTGATGAAGAAAAGATGAAAAAATAACCCTAAGAGACCAGAGTCTTCAGAAGGCACTATTTTGAGAGCTTTTATATCACTCTCTGTGTGGTTTGCAGAGATACTGCATCTCTAATCACCCACAGCCTTGTCAGGTTTAAGCCAGACCTTGAGAGGTGAGGCTGCCCACTGCAGTCAGATAATCCACAGAAGGGCAGAGGAACGCAAGTAAATCCCTTATGCCACATTTTAAACTCAATGGTAAGATTTTTAAATGAGACAGTACCACATTTGGCAGGCATGCTTTGCATTAGTAGCATCAAAGGAAACTTAAGCCCCTTAAAAGAAAGCACTTCATATTGATCATTCACTGAAAATTCATGGATATTTCATGGTTTGCCTCTACTATTTTTACCCCAGGTATAATACATCAGAAAATATACTTGACCTTATAAATTTTTATACATATGCCACTATTCCAAGTTGAAAAAAGAAAAATTCTTTCAACCAAAAAATTTTGTGAGAATACCAGACATGAGAATTCAAACCAACAAGCTTCCTCAGTATGTCGTCTGCAAGACCAAATTTAGAAATGCCCTCTCTTTTTCAGTAATAAATAATTATTGAGCATCTAACTATGTGAAAAATGCTAAACTGGGCTTCGTGGGGAATACACAGATAAAAAAGATATAAATTATATCATGGAAGGTAAGACTGTTACTCAAGATGGGTAAAGTCAGAAGATGAAGCCACATATATCATTATATGTGATATCATTATATCAGCACAAACCCATTTCTTCTCTGGGTTAAAACTGCATCTATTATTATTGATTCTGTTGCTAAAATTTGTTCCAGCTTTGTTATTAGAAACTTCTTTAGATTACTCTTTCAACAAGAACCCCATCCCATCTTTTTTTGAGCATCCCCTTACTTTCTGAAACCCCAACATGTTCCAGGTTCATTTTGTATTTCACCTGCACCTGGCTCTTTTATGAGAGACTGGTGTTTAGAAACCAAGATCTAGAACTTAGATGTCAATGCTTCTAGGTCCTCTCTGCAGACAGAGCTAATAAATAAATGTATGTATGCAAACAACCTCCCCCATACACAACTGTATTTATATATTTATCTATATGTATGCATATTAAAAAAAAAAAACATGAGCTCATACTAATACTTCTGATTTCAATCCAACACTACAGGATTCATTTTAGCATTCCCTTTTCCTTAATGATATTTGCTTTCTCCAACAGGGAGACACCCAACTCTCATTACCTACCCTCTATTTACTTATTGTATTTATTCCATTGTAGCATACACATAAAAGTGTTTCAGAATTACTAGCCCATATCCTTGTGAAAAAAACTTTACTAAGTAGATTGCAGTATTCCTGTACAGTTATCTATGTCTTCAGCCTCAGAGTATCCAGTCAAGATACTGTTTTCCACAGTTTCTATGGTTAGTTCTTTTTTTTTTTAAGATTTATTTATTTATTTACTTTTTATCCATTTTAAACTCTCCCCTCCCCCCCCTTCCTTTGCTGTTTTTGTGTCCATTTGTTGGGCAATTCTTTGTGTCTGTTTCCTGCCCTTCTCCTCCTGTCTTCACCGGGATTCGATCCTGGGAACCTCCGATGTGGGAGAGAGGCGTTCTCCACCTGTGCCACCTCAGTTCCTGGTTTTTCAGCACGGCGCATCTTGGCTCTCTCCTGCGTCTCTCTCCCGTTATGTCATCATCTTGCTGCATGGTTTGGTGGCACCTGGGGGCTCACTTGCTCGCAGGGCCTGACGGCGCACCCATGCACCTTCTATATTTTTCTTTATTTTACCGGTAGGTTCCAGGGATCGAACCCAGGTCCCTCCACATGGGAAACAGACGCCCAACCATTTGAACCACATCCGCCCGAGGTTAGATCTTTTTTTCCCTACTGCTCAGTATGGATATATTATTCATTTGTAATACAGTAAGTTTGTTTGCCAGTGCTTATATTCCAGTTTAGATTCTCCCCAAATTTAATTATTACTTTATTTTTAGGTATGTGAAATATTAGTATGATTTTGAGCATCAGAGCTATAAAAGAAGATATTCTACAGAAGTGTCATCCCCTCCTCATCTCAGTTAATCCTGTTCCATTTCTCCTTCTTTCTACCTTTTTTCGACCCACCCTGACAAATAACGAGTCTCTTTAGTTTCTGGTTTATTTTTCCTGATTTTTCCTTAGGCACATATGAGCAAATGACCTGTGTATTTTCTTACAGGAAAGGTAGCATACTATAAATAGCTTTCGTGTTTTGCTTTTTGTGCTTACTCTGTCACTGCTACCACTTTCTGTTCAGGCTTCATGCTTGGCTCTGTCTTTCATAAAACTTATTCATAATACAGAGTTAACAAGGTTTGCTCTAATTTCTAATTTCACTGAAAATGTAGTTTGTGGGTTTTGTTTTTTTTTTTCTCCTTCTGGCTCTAAGTGGTTTCCAAGAAGACAATCAGGCAGCTATCAGAACTAAGCTGCTGCCACATTCCCACTGGAACCAGAAATCTAGTGTTTGCATTTTAAAATGGGTTCCTAGAAGAACACCAAAAAGAATGACTTTAAAATGGATTTTTTAAGCACTGAGTTTCTTGGCGGTGCAGATATTTGAAAACAGTGAGGAAGAAAGAAACTTTATAGAAATGATATGAGGCAAAAATCATTTAGCAAGTATTTAGTCAGTGCCTACAATGTAGCAAGCGTGTTCTAGGCGCTTGGTATACATCAATGATCAAACGAAAGGTCCTGTCCTTGTGGAGCTTATATTCTAGAATTCCCTCTCTATGCAAGATACTATGCTAAGGTCTTAAAGCACAACAGATACCTAAGAAATAGAAATAGGTCCCTGCCTTTAAGAAGTTTACATTCTTGATAATAAATAATAGGCACTGACATTCTTAATGGGAGACAACATGCACATTCATGAAAAATACAGAGTGATCAGTTTAAGTTCCAAATGAGAGACACTATTTATTTCTTCTTTCCTTTAAATATTTATGGAGCACCTACTGTGTGTCAGACACTGTTCTAGGCATAAGGCATAGAGCAGTCAGCAAAACAGGTTAAAAGAGCCTGCTTTCATGGCACTTATAGTTTTGTGGAGGAGAGAAAGAACATCAATCAACCAAAAAATAAAAACTCAAAACATCAAACAGCATGTAGTGATAAGTGCTTTGAAGAAAAATAAAGCAGGGAGGAGTGGAGGGGTGGGGATGGAAGTGGAGCTAAAAGGACTCGCAGGGCAAAAACCTGAAGGACATGAAGAAGGATCCATCTGGGGACAAAGCATTCCCAGTAGAGGGAGCAGTCTGTGGAAATTTGGAAGGGAGAGATCACGTCTTTGCTACCAGGGAAACCTCCTGCGGGTGGCGCTTTGAAGGATGTCAGGAGTTTGAGACAGGGAAAGAAGGAGAAGGGCATTCTAGATGCGTAGTAAGAGCATACAGTAACTGTGCAGCAGAGGGAAGGTCCAAATGAGTCAACCCACAGTTTGGATAAGGCCAGAAAAGCAGGTTGGAGACAGTTATGAGAGTTTGGGAGCTGGACCAAGGAGTAGTTCCTTTCTCTGTAGGCATTGGGGAAATCGTTAAAAGGGTCTAAAAGCAGATTACAAAATAGCCGATATAATTTGATCCCCTTTTAATTTTAAGTGGGAAAAGCACACGTGTTTATACACAGAGATTAAAAAAATAGAAGGAATATACCAAATAACAGCAGTTACCTCTGGGTGATGGGGTTATAAGTGGTTTTTATTTCTTCTTCATACTTTTTTATATTTTCCAAATTTTCTATGAATAATAATTAATATAATCAGGAAAAATTAAACAGTGAATGTTGTTATCGTTGCAGAGGAAAGATTTAATATGGAAATGGCCTGAGGTACTGTTTTAGAAGAATTACGTGGGCAGTGGATACAGGATAGACAAGAGAAAGGAGGGAAAAGAAGAAATTCTTTAGTAGCCTCCCAGCCACAGAACACCAGCTTTTTTCTCTTGTAAGTCCAGCCACATGGATCTGTTTTTGGAAGTAAACAATAGAGACGGGTGTGTGGATGGTGACATTTCTCTACTGTTCATCCAGCTGTTGGCAGCAGCCCCACATTCTCTCTCCCCAAGCGCAGAGAGGAAAACTGCTAAATTGCAAGAAAAAAAAAGCCCAGACTCCCAGAGCCATTGCGATACAGCCATATGGTTATTCCATTTACATATTGGTGTTTCACGGTTCATATTCCAATATAAAAGTGACAGAACAGTGAGCATTCCTTGAGAAGTGAGATGGGGGCTCCAATTACAAAATTCTGCCTTTGGCAATGTCAGCAGAAGATGCAGTCTTCCTTCACATAATTCTGAGAAATGAGGCTAGATAGGAAAGAGTGTCTTTCAAATGGTGGTTCAGGAATGGAGGACACGAGATGGTTTCTTCCCAAATCAGCAGTGCCAGAAGCTCAACTCTCGCCCTCTGAGTTCCTCCTGGACCCATTATCTACACCATTCCTTTGGCTAAGGCACAGCCTGACCTCTAGTCTTAGTGATTTGATCAAGTATATATACTGACGAGTACTCCATTTATATCTCCAGTCCAGACCACTCCTTTTAGCTCCGGAAACACCTTGCTCATTGTCTAAAATGATACCTTCCCAGGAATGTCTCACAGACTTCTCAAAACCTACCCAAACTGCCTTTCACTCACCTTAGTCTTCCTCTTCTCAGTAAATGGTGCTATCATACACTCAGTTCTTCAAGCCAGGAACCTAAAACAACTTTTCTTTTCTCACTGCTTCTCCCCTCAGATCTATCACCCGGTCAGTTTATAGCTCTAAGCAGGCCTTTTTCTTCTTCTCTTACCCACCCCTTCACCCACAGTCCATTCTCTACTCACCTCCAGGATGATCTTCTTAGGAAAGAAACAGATCATCCAAGTCTCTCACTTAAATTCCTTCCAGGCATTCTCATAGTATTTAGAATAAAACTGAAGTCCCTTAATGTGCCTTTCAGGGCTCTGCTTGATTCTGTCCCTCCCTTTCTGACCAAATCTCAAACCTACTCTCCCCTTATTCAAATGGACTCCAGCCATGAGAGTCTTCCTCAGTTTCTAGAGCAGACTGTGCGACCTCTCTCCTCAGGTCCTTTAGCCATGCTGTCTTCCTGCTCTTTAAATGACTCAACTCCTCCTTAGGCTTTATGACTTAGCTGGAATTTCACTTCTTGGGATGATTTCTTTGGTCACTCTATCTAAACTAGGCCCCCTCTTCTTATTCTCTATCTTAGCATCTTGTTTTTTCCCTTCCTTACATTTATTTTAACTTCAATTATTATATGTTTTCCTAATTCCATTCTGTTGCCTCCATTAGAACACAAGTTTCCTGGGAGCAGGGAACATTCAGAGCTATATCCTCAGCACAGAGTTTCTCAAAATTTATTGAAAGAAGGGAGCAGGTGTGGCTCAGTGGTTGAGCGCCTGCTTCCCATGTACGAAGTCCCAAGTTCAATCCCTGGTACCCTCTAAAAAAAAAAAAAATTAAAGAATACAAAGTTAATGTTCAATTTTATGGATTTCAAGACACATATACAGCCAGGTTTCAGGTTAAGACAGGGATGTGGAATGAATATCAAGAAGAAGGAAAAGGAGGAGAAGGAGGAGAAAGGAGGAAGAGAAAGAGAAGGAGAAAGAAGCAGGAGAAGGAGGAGAAAGAAGAGGAAGAGGCAGTTGAAGATAATTAACCAAAATTCATGAGCACTTATCATGTACTGGGCACTGTCCTTGACCAGAATAGAGACGTGGTGGAGAGCTAAATAAAAGACTTAGAAGGGACCAGGGAAAAGGAAGAAATGAGCTGGACGGAGATTGCATTCACTTAGGGAGAGAACCTTAGATTGCGATGATAAACACAAGGATGGTTGCTGGGCAGGGGAGGAAACTGGCGAGTGCCTTTCAAGCAAGGAATGACTGCTGTGATTGACCAGCCTCAGAATATCATCTGGAACTTTAATGTTGAATCATCGTCGTTTCTTTCTAGGTGTCAGGAGAGGGCCATGGGCTGGGCAGAGAAGGTGTGTGTACTTGCCACATTCTGGTCTCATTCTATGGATGTGATCAGTGGACCACTATCCACATGACTGGGAGTGGGAAGTGAGTACCTGGTAGGGCCCACAAAAAAACTGAGGGAACAAGCACACAAAAGGAAGAACATCAAATCCCATCCCAGAGTAATTGCTCAGTAAGTATTTTTATGGTCCTCTAAGTCCTTCACGCAATAAAGACCCTTAGTAACTCAGAAAATCGCATTTTTTAGAATGCTATAATTGACATTTCAAAATGAAAGTTGTGTGGTTCTAGGAAGCCACTCCTCAAACTGCCTTTTTTTTAAAATTGGAAAATTAGAAAAAAAAATTGTTTTGAATGATTAACAATAATTTGTTTCCATTTTTCTTGATAACTATATATGATGGAAATAAAATTTACCAACAGCCATATGTGCAAGTCTTTGGTATCCAGCTTCATGAATGTTAACTTAGGGATACACCCCTTTGTAACCACTGCCCAGCTCAAAAAGACAGTTGCCAATACTAGCATTTCCATTAGCTTCAAGGTCAGAAACAAAGATTCCTTATGTTAAGAGACGCCCTGTCCAGTCTGAGGGTGCTGAGGTAATTATTGAGTGAGTGAGTTAATGACTGGAATAAAAAAAGGCATTTTTATTTAAAGTTGTCTTTATAATATCAAAAACCCAGGAGATATGTATC
>JAQZBX010113383.1:0-10108 GCA_029593785.1 Cabassous unicinctus | reverse complement strand
TTGGCCCGGGGCAGAAGAGGTGGGAGAGCCAGCTGCAGGTGAGATGGCGTTTATCTGATTCTCTAATGCCACAAAAATGTCTTTGATGCCCCCGACCCGCTCCCCACGCGGAGAGATCAAAGGCCTCGTGGGGAGGAGGGACAGCTCCATTCATCACGCTGAGCCGGCTGGCCGCGGGCGGCAGCCCCCACTCCTCCCGCCAGGGCAGAGGCCGCTGACTTGCTCCAGGGGTGTCGTGGGACAGGTGGTGCAGGACGTTCGGCAGCAGGAACCAGTCCCCCTACCAGCACCATCTAGCTCGACCACCACCTTTTAAGGGTGTCTGGGAGTGGGGAAGGACAGATGGAGGACCTCAAGCCCGAGTGGCAGAAACCTCAGGCCTGGAAAAGAAAGCTCCTGACCCTCGAGGGGTGGGGAGCAGGGCTGAGCAGCTGGACTCAGGTATTGAGGCCACTGCAGCCACTGCGGGAAGAGACAAAAGCCCCTGGAGGGCGGAGAGAAGGTCCCCAGGACAGTGGGGACAAGTGGATGAAGATGAGTCTGGGGGATCAAGGGGACATGACAAAAGACCATAGCAGAGGGGGCAGGTGTTGGAAGGAAGGATGCTCAAGCAGAGAAGATGTGGAGAAACATTGCCTAGGTACATAAGGAAGCCCCTGGATTTGCTGGGAACCCCAACCCGGGGCCCTGGTGTCCAGGCTGCATCAGTCCAATCCTGTTGGGTATTGAAAGTCTGGGGAGGGGCTGGGCACTCCAGAGAGAGGAAGGGACCCTGGGAGGGAGGGCCCTAGCTATTCCTCTAAAATTATCCAAATGCTATGTGCAGGCCTCTGCACCTAGGATTTCTGCAGGGCAGTGTCACCTCTGGACACTCGCACACTTAGACAGATCCAGCTTGGGCAGGCACAGATGGTGGTGAACAGGCAGCTGGAGGGTACTGGGGTCCCAGGAGGCTGCAGGTGGCCAGTGAAGGGTCCCAAGGGAGCCATTGCCTGGTTCCAAACCCCCTGCCCGCCCCACCCCCACCCTGCTACTGTTATTGCAGATTATGAAATGCTCTCCCTATCCTGCATTCTTCTCCGAGGCAAGAATTTTAATGTATTTGTCTTTGTCATCAGGGGACCGGGCTCTGGGACCGCCCTGACTTTGCCTGAGGAGGGAGCGCCCCAAATCTAGTCATCTAGTCCCTGCTCTGCCTCCAGACCCCGGCTTCTCTCTATTCACCCCCACGCCCTAGCCCTCCTAGCCCTGCCCCTTGCCCCTGCCCCCCCCCCCCCCCCCCCCCCCCCCCCCCCCCCCCCCCCCCCCCGTCCCAGACACAGTCTCTCTGTGGGGTGGATAAAGATGATGTTATTGAAACAACAGAATTAGGAGCAGTGGCAGGGAGCAGGAATCAGCTCAGGAAACTGGGGCGTTTGCCAAGAAGCCTTCTCCCCCGCAGGCGGCCTTTCTGCCCCCACCCCCCACCTTTCCTACAAACACACAGCCTGCCCCACCCCTCTGCAGCACTCGCTCTGGCCAAATTTTGCAGAATCTTTTGCCATCCCTGGGCTCCCCAGGCCCTCATTCCCCCACCCCCACCCCCACGTCCCCCTCCAGAGTCAGCTGGGCCAGCAGTGCCTGCAAAAGCATCAGGTAAGGGGGTTGGCTGGAGTCCGTGATGGACAGACCTTCAGAAGCTCAAATTCCCAAGGCCTTGGTTCCCAGGCCAAGCCTTGCCACTGCCCACTCTCCTTCTAGGAGTTGGCTGGCACCTGGGAGGAGCCAGAGCAATGCCCCCAAACCTCCAGAGAGATGAGTTTAGATGTTCCTGAGGCTCCAATCCACTACTCTCAATTTAGAAGTCTTCCCATGGAGCAGGGCTGGGGTACCAGGATATACTGACGGGAGCACACAGAGACAGACTAAGATGCATGCAAACACATGTGCACTCACACACAGCTGGGCAGACTTCCAGATAACCCCACAGAAACCACAGGACACTGTCATCTCCCCCAGTCAGCAGTGGGTGACTTTCACCCACAAGGAAGGGTGGGCACAGAGATGGGCTGGCCCAGGCTGAGACACATGCCTGCCTCCCTGGAGATCACACACGTGTGCGTGCACACACACACACACGTACCCCCTCTGCATGGACGTGAATGCAAAGGAACAACCACAAGAAACTGGCGTGGGAACCCAGCAGCCCAGAAGTGGACAGCACTGTGTGGAGGTGCCAGTCTGATGCCCCTCTCTCTGTCCTTTGGGCACTGCCCCCCCCCTTCCGTTTCTCTGCCTTAGTCCTGAGAACCTGCTAACCCACTTCTAGACAGGCAGGGAAAGAAGGCATGAGTGTCTGGCTGTGGGACTGGAGAGGAAGGAGGGACAGAAGTGGGGACTGTGAGGAGGGGAGGCAGCTGGAGATAGATAACATCAGAATCGCTGCGGGCTGAAAGCAAAGCCTTCTGTCTCTGTTGCATTCTTTCTCTCCCTCTTTCTTTCCATGTGTCTTTTCACATCTCTACTGTCTCCATAACTTGGTCTCTCTCTGTGTCTGTCTCTAAATCACTTTCTCTGCTTCTTTGTTTCCTAGAATGACTGAAGCTGCAGGAGCCCAGGAATTTGGGCCTGTGACCCTTCCCTTCCCAGTAACCTCCCTCTCTCCTCTCTTCCCAATCCCTCTCTCTCTCCCTCCTTCCTTCCCCAGCAATGGGACCCAACTCCCATTCCTTTAGGGTGGTAACAGGGCTTGAGAATTCCTAAGGGCCCTTGGTGTCTGGGTCCCAGGAGAACAGAGAGGAAAGTCCAATCTGAAGAGAGAGAGAGAGAGAGAGCGAGAGAGAGAGAGAGAGAGAGAGAGAGAGAGAGAGAGAGAGATTCACGTTCCTCTCCCTTCTGTCTCCCAGCCAGCTCTGCAGCAGCTTTCCCCCAGCCCACCTGAAATCATGGGAATGTACCCTTCCAGCGGGCAGGAGCTCGAATGCCTTGTTCCCAGCTTTAGCTAGGGTCTTATCCTTGTCTTGCAGCCAGAGACTCCCTCTGGGAGTCTTGTCCAAGGGAACCCCCTACCCCAGGCCTTAGGTCCCCACAGAGCCCACCTGCTACACATCTTCCACACCTCTCAACCCTATCCATGCCCTCAACCCTCCAATCAGCCCATCAGTCAAAGAGAGAAAGCCCCCAGGCTGGGGGTGGGGGTTTGAAAGAGGTGGAAGGAGGAGCAGGGGCTGAGGAGGGAGGGGCTGCTGCCCGCCAACTAGGACTGGGCTGGGGGAAAGCCAGGGAACATTTGTTTCCACTTAGCTCAGCCCCAGTGGACCCGACTGGGAGTGGTTGGACCCAGGAGCCTCTCCAGCCAGCTCAGCCCAGGCCAGGCTCCTGTTTTACTGACTGTGTGTGTGTGGGGTGGGGCGGGGGGCAGAAGCGCTCTGGTATGACCTCAGGTGTTCTGGGCCAGTTAGGAGCTCTTGCTCTGGGGAGGAGCCACCACCGTCTTCTCTTCTCACTGCTCCATTCTTCTCCAGGCAACATCCTCTACCTCCTGGTTTCAGCTCTCATCTCAAGAGAATTAGATGGTGGTTCTGCCTGCCAGTTATTAACCTGGGCAGGAGTCAGCAAGATTTTAATTGAACACCTATTATGTGCCAGGGTCCCAGTTGGATTATGGGGAAACACTGGTGAGCAAAAGCAGACATAAAGCCCCTAACCTCCTGGAGCTGACATTCATTAACCCTAACAGCTCCCAGATTAATGGAAAACCACAACTGTGCTAGGTACTGTAAGGAGAAAGGAGGCAGCGATGAGAGGCTCTGGTGGGGGAAGTGGCCAGGTCAGGGAGGGCAGGGCAGGCTTCTTTGAGGAGGGGATGCTCCAATTAAGATATAAAACATCAGTGGGGTTAACTGGGAGCACAGGAGGGGGAAGAGCATTTGAAGCAGAGACAATAACCTTTGTGAGAAAGCAGCCTGGGAGATGAGGCTTCTTACAAGGAAGACCCCATAGGCTTAAAAGCAGTGGGAACTCTCCAGGAAAAATACATTGCAAGGATGAGAAGAAGCTAGAGGGCGTCCTTTAGATGAAAGGATACCCAAGAGACATAAGTTTAAAAACAGGCAAAGATGAACCACAGTATTTAGGGATGCATGCTTGTATGACAAAGAAAAGTAAGTAATGCTTAGCATCCAAATTAGAGTAGCAGTTACTCTGGGGTGGGGGAAGTTGCAGAATGGCTGGCAAGGTTCTGTCTCCTTTCATGGGAATTGCTTTCAAGGGTGTTCATTTGTACATTTGTTTTATGCTCTTTTCTGTGTTCATTATTTTAAAAATGAAAGTTGTTTTTAAGCAGTGGTAAGCCACTGTGGGATTTCACTAGGGCAGTGGGTAACATGGTCAGTTCTACAGTTTGAAAGGATGGCTTTGACCACAGGGTGAAGAGCGCAAGCAGGAGGATGACTGGGGAGGTTCTGCTGTGGTCCAGGTGGAAAACGGCCAGGGCTTTGACCTGGCTGAGTAGCCAGCTGAGGAGATGGAAAGAAGCAGACAGTTCTGACTGGTGTCAAGGAAGTAGGGTCGAGTGGACTTGGGGAGGGGTTGGAAATGGGGGTGAGAAAGAGAGGGAGAGGAAGAGGATCAAGGAGACCGCTGAGATTTCTACCTTGCCTGCAGGGTGGCTGGTGGAGCCGTACATTCAGCTAAGAAACACCGGAAGAGGACCAGTATTGGGCGGGGAGGCAGGGGGAGCTTGGGGCATGAATTAAAGATGCTTCCAAAGCATTCCAGAGAAACTGTCAAGTAGGCAGCTGGAGATATGGGTCTGGAGCTCAGAGGGGAGGCCGGGGCTGAGTCACTTTGGTCTAAGTTGTAATTGAGCTGAGATGGCCCAGGGGAGAGCAGAATGAGAGGGGCTTTGATGAAGCACAGTAGTTAATGGTGGGTGAAGGGGAAAGAGGTTGCAAAGAAGACAGAGGCAAGAAGAAAAATAGAGCACTGTGGGTCCACAGAGGCCAAGGAAACAGAGCACTTCTTCAAGAAGGAGATGGGCCACCATATCAACCACTTCTGAGGGGCAAACAAGGTGGGGAGGACAATGTGTCCCTAAGACACAGGAGGGAATTAAACCTCAGGCTAACTTTCCCAAAGCACACATACGAGCCCATCACTTTCTTGCTGTGAAGCTTCCATTGGCGCCCTTTTGCTTACAAAGTAAAGTTCATATTTCTTAGCTTGGCATTCGAGGCCCGTCACAGTTTGGCTCCTGTTGGTCTTTCCAGCCTTATTTCCACTTTGTCCCCGTGAGAGCACCAGGCTTGCAGTGGCTCGCCGGTCCTGGCCCCACACCCTGCCCTCCACCATCTGCTCATCTGCCCCCTGCCTCCACCCCCAGCAGACTCTTGAAGTCACTTCTTTGTTTCCAGGCCCAGCTTGGAGCTCCCTTCCTCAAAGATCTTAGATAGTTGGACACAGTCTCTCCATCTCCCGGGGTCTCACGGCACTTTGAACCCGTCTTAGGGAAGGTACCACATTTAGTGTTGGTTTTGTCTGTATCTTTTTCCTCCACTTGGCTGGCCTGCAGCAGGCACTTCATACGCCTGAGTTTTGTTGAACTGCAAGAGAGCAGATCTGCTGCGGGGCAGGTCGAGGCAGGCTCTGCAGGCGTGGTGGCACTTCTTCAGCAAAACGAGGTTGTCTGAACTCAGGTGAGAAACTGGGGCCACAGGGCGAGTATTTCTTAACAACATCCCCTCTGCCTTGCACATCCCCACCTCCAGCACTGACACCGCCACGCCTTCTCAAGGCGCCTAAGCACAGGGTCACAGCACCATCTCCTGGCAAGATTGGACACTTTTCCTCAAGGGAAACTACTTTGGGCAAGGATTCCAACTCATGCTTCCTAGCCCCCCACCAACCCCACCAAGTCCAGGCAGAGCTTCTGTGGGAAGTACCTGGCAGAGCTGCCCTTCCAAGAAGGACTGTCATGGAAGAAATGCTGCAGGGTGGCCAGTGGGTGATCAGAAAGGCAGGACCTCCTTCCTCTCTCCTTCCCCACTAGGACTTATGGCCCACATGTTCCCTGACCTCCGTGTGCCAGGGTTGACCACGCCTGCCATACCTCTATCACAGCCCAGTGCACACTGCTGTACTTGTGTGTCCACTGTCTGTCTCCACCCTGCACTGTGAGTCCCTCTGGGGTACAGACTCTGCCCCAATCATTATTTCTTAACTATGGCTCTTAGGTTTGCATCATTTTACTTTTAATTTCAAAAGTCAAGCAATATCATTATCAGTTGGCTTTGGGGATACAGTGTGATCAAATTTATTTCAACAACTTACTCAGTTGTTGCTCAGTTACCTGGGCAAGTAACTAGCCAGTCTCAGCCTTGATTTTCCATAAGAATAAAAATACCCACCCCATGGAGCTGTAATGAGGACTAAACAATATAGTGGAGTCACAGAGCAAGGTCAGTACCTGAAAGATACTGTGTTCTCATTCACAGTGATGGTTATTTTTTTTTAAGTGAAGGTTTTAAGGTAAGGATTAAGTCTTCTTGCAGCCAGTGAAGACAATGAGGATTCCTGGACAGGTCCTAGGGAGCCAGAGGCATCTCCCAATCATCACATAGCAGGGGATGATGCAAGTCCTTGGGCCTTTAGCTCAATGTCTTTTGTTTTTGCTTCGGTCTATGAAACAGCCCCTTCCACCCATGTGTCTGTGCCAAAAGTGGGCCAGGCATTCCCAGTCTCCACCCGCAGAACTGGCCCAACCCCCCAAAAAAGAAAGAATGTCATTTATCTCTTTGGGTTCTAGTTACAGTGCTTGCACCCAAACAGGTCTGCTATTTTTTAAATGAATCAGTGAATGTAGAGAGCTGGAAGGGACCTCAGCAAGCAGCTAATCCCACCCTGTCGTTTTACATATGAAGGAACTGAAATCTGCCTCCCCGTGGTGCCCTGCCTAAATCAAAACACAATTATTTGATGAAAGATCTGAGCCTAGAACCCAGGTGTCCTGGCCACCCAAATGGGGCCTTTTCCACCGAAGCCAGAAGGAGGAGACCAAACCTTCCCTGACTCCTTTACTCTTAAGGGTAATGGAGTGGGGGACCTTCCAGGTGGGGATCAGAGGTCTCTATCCTTTGCAGGGATCAGCTGATCTAAGCCAGGTTTCCCAGAATGGTATACATACACTACTTGTGGTGCTCAAGATTATTTTGGGTGGTAAAATTATTTTAATAAACACTTATTTCAATGCATAATAGAAATACTATAAAATTTACAACAAGGATATAAAGCTTCCTTTAAAAATAAGCTTAAGTTTAAATGAGATGACTTAAGGAAAGATATTAAGTAAATAATGTTCCATGTGGATATGGCAAAATCCATGAAGACATCTGCAAATAATAAAGTTTGGAGAAACATGGCCTATATAGGGCATTACTGAACTCTCCATGCCCAGAGGGGAGACACTGAGGCATCCCAGAGAGGGCAAAAGATGAGCCCAGCTGAGCTTTCTCTCCTGCCTGAGAGTTCTTGAGAGCTTCTGGGGGTATGTGTGAAAGGCGGACTCCACCAGCCTGGGAGTCCACTGTGGCACTTCCTCTGTCTTCTCCATTCTTTCCAACAAGGGTGTGCTGGAAACAGTGCTGCAAGAAGGGGCAGAAGGTCTAAGTTCTTCTGGTCCCAGGAGCTGATTTGCTTTGTGCTCCTGAGCACAATTTCTTCATATTACGGTGAGGGAGTGAAAATGAATGAGCTCCAAGTTCAAGGCCAGTCAGTACACCCTTCCTTTAAAGGTTGTAAATCCTAGGAGCCACCAGAGGGCACCAAATCCCAAGGAGCAGATTTGAGGCACTCCCCGAGACCTTCCAGGGGAGGGCAGAAGAAGCCAGGAAAAGTGACTTTGCTGAGACCAGGGACACCCATGGAGCTGACTGGAGGAACAAGGCTGTTCAACAATCTGATGGGGCCTCTTTCCTGAAAGCAGTCAGGGATCAGGAGAAAAACTATGTGTAGGAACTCTGGGCTGACAGCAATTAGAGACCAGCCTGCCCTGTATTCAAAAACAACGTTCTATTCTAGCATCACCTTCCCTTGGGGACCTCCGAGGGGGGTTGGACAGGATTTGAAGATGAGACTTCCTTCTTTGTTTTTCTTTTTCCTCTTTACTTATAAAAATGTTTAAAAATAACCCTTGGGGGAAAATATCTAGCGTCATGGAAAACGATTGTGTTTTACAGAAGGCTGAGATGCACCATTTTTATCTAATCTAAGTTCAAAATGAATCTGTAATTTCAAGATGTTTAAACAAGACAGCTCATTAGGGCATTACTGGTAACTGTAAAAAAGTAGAAACAATCTAAATGTCCATCAATAGGGAAATAATTATATGATAGCAAATACCCATCATGAAATACAAGCTTTAGAGATACTGACAGTCAAGACATTGCTCATGAAGAAAATGAGAACAGAGCATCCAGAATAAATCTGTAAGTGAATAAATTTCTGGAAGGAAAAACAAGAAACTGTTAACAGAGGTTATTTTGGGGACTATGGGAAAAGGGAGATTTACTTTTTCTCTATTCTGGTTTGGAATTTTCCAACAATGGGCATGTATTATTATTTTTTAAATGTCAGCAGAGATAATCAGGTGGGGAGATTATAGAACTTTTTTTTTTTTTTTTTTACTTTATGCTTTAAAAAAGTTTTGTAACAAAAATGTTTTGTTGTTTTGAGTGGTTAATAAATTATGGTATCCCCAAACTCAGGGCAATATAATAAAATATATATTGAGAAGTCTTGCTCCTGCCGCCCCTCCAAATCCTGTAGGTAACCTCTATTATTATTTCATGTATCTTTCCATTTCCTTGTACAGAATCAAACAAAAATAAATGTATACTCTACTCCCCTTTCTTATACAAAAGATGGCATATCCTGCACCTTGCTTTTTCCCACTTAATATGTCCTGGATATCTTTCTATCTTTCTATATACCCCCTCCCTTTCTAATGTAAACATTTAGTGCTATAAATTTCCCTCTCAGTCCTAATTTAGCTATATCCCATAAATTTCGATATGTGTTATTGTCATTTTAATTTGATTCAATGTATTTCTTTATTTCTCTTGAGTCTTTCTCTTTGTCCCTCGGATTATTTAGAAGTGTGTTGTTTAGTTATCAAGTATTTGGAGATTTTGTTATCTTTCTGTTATTGATATCTAATTTGATTCCATTGTAGTCATAGAACATACTCATATAATTTTAATTTCATTAAATTTGTTGACATTTGTCTTATGATCCAGGAGATGATCTATCTTGGAATATGTTCTGTGGGCATTTGAAAAGAAAGTGCATTCTGCTGTTGTTGGTTTGATATTCTACAAATGTTGATTAGATTCTACAGATTTTTGGTGTTATTGAATTTTTCTATATTCTTGTTCATTTTCTGTCTAGTTGTTCTATCAATTGTTAGAGAAAGGTATTGAGGTCTCCAACAATAATTGTGGATTTGTTTATTTCTCCTTTCAGTTCTATCAGTTTTTGCTTCACATGTTTTGTCAGCTTTGATGTTTGGTGCATATACTTTTAGGATTGCTAGGTCTTCTTGGTGGATTGACCCTTTTATCATTATGTGATTTATCCTTCTTTGTTCATGGTAATTTTCTTTGCTCTGAAGTCTACTCTATATGATATTCATATAGCCACCCTTCCTTTCTTTTAATTAATGTTTGCATGATATGTACTTTTCTATCCATTTACTTTCTTTTTTTTTTTTTTTCTTCTCACTCCTCAAATTTTCTTTATAAACTCATTAATGACTATTCCATAGAGATACAAATTCATGTAAAAACCTTTATCTCCCAGGAGACTTTTTAAAAATAGTTGGCCAAGGAATTTCAAAAAATGCAAACAACATTTTTCTGAACTGTCTATACAGCCACAAAGAAAATTCATGAAATTCAAATATGTATGTATGTATGTGTATGTGTAGTCTATAATCTTGTAGGACCTAAGAGCTTCAACTAGTTGCCTGTATTAGTCAGCCAAAGGGGTGCTAATGTGAAATACCAAAAATGGGTTGGTCTTTACAAAGGGTATTTATTTGGGGTAGAAGTCCACAGATACCAGGCCATAAAGC
>JAQZBX010113382.1:0-10112 GCA_029593785.1 Cabassous unicinctus | reverse complement strand
CTTTTCAAAAGCAGGAGCTTTCTCAGCTCTGGCAGTTCAGTAACTCTTGGCAAGTGGCCTTAGCAGATTTTATTGCAACAATTGACAATCACTTCCCAAATTCAAAATATTTACAGTTTGTAAAATGTACTTCATGGATTCTTCCTAAGGTTGTCAAACAACAGCCACTCTCTGCTGCACTAACTTAGTACACTGATGGCAGCAGTAATGGAAATGAAGGCTATTTAGGCCCAACTACAAAATCTTGGAAAACACCTTATTTATCTGCCCAAAAGGTAAAACTAATGGCTGTTATTCAATTGCTAACTGATGTTTCTGAGCCTTTAAATATTGTGTCTGATTCTGCTTTGTCACATTGTTTGTCATATAGAAACAGCTCAGATAACTCCAGCTTCTGAATTAGAAGTTCTTTTCCTACAATTACAAAAAACTGTTCATGAAAGTTCTAATCCAATTTACATTACTCATATTCATTCCCATTCTCAACTTCCTGGCTCAACTTCCTATGGCTTCACAAAATGATTTGGTAGATAAACTTATTGCTCATACAGAACCTGCTGCTGATTATCATAGACTTACACATACTAATGCTTCTGGCTTCCATCATAAATATCCCCACTTAACAGTAAAAGAATGTAAGAGGATTGTTAGACAATGTCCTACTTGTGGGCCCATAAACGCCCCCAATTTCTCTCCAGGAACTAGTCCCTGTGGAGAACATCCTAATGAAATTTGGCAAATGGATGTTACACATGTGCCCTCTTTTGGCCGCCTTCAGTATGTACATGTGACAGTGTACACATTTTCTAATTTTATTTGGGCAAGTCCTCAAGCTGGTGAAAAGGCCTCACATGTACGTCCTCATTTATTACATTATTTTTCAGTAATGGGCCTGCCAGCACAGCTAAAAACTAATAATGGGCCTGCTTTTCTTACTCAATCTTTCAAAAAATTTTGCAGTGACTGGAACATTAAACATGTTACAGGAATTTCATATAACCCCCAAGAACAAGCAATAGTAGAAAAAAGCAATCACTTATTAAAATTAAAAAAAACAAAAAGGGGGGGATGGAGGAGAATCTGTGAAAAACAAACTATCTAAAGCATTGCTTACATTAAATTTTCTTAATAGACAACAAATTTCTTATACCACAGCAGCAGAAAGACATTGGGAGGTTAATTAAAAGAATGAAAATGAAAAATGCAGACAACCAATATATTGGAAAAATGAAACAACCAATAAATGGGAAAAAGGAGCAGTAAAAATTTTGGGCCGAGGTTTTGCTCTTATCATTACAGAATCAGGAGAAGAGCAGTGGATCCCCTCCAGAAGAATCAAGCCTAGAGTTGAAGGTGCTGCCAAAACTTAAACTATGGACATTGTGGCTTCACAGTGGATTAATTATAGGTAAAGTATTAGGTCAAGTTAAGATACAACATCACAATTACACTCATTGGGCATACATAAACAACCCACCTCTTCTAGAGCTGTTGACTTGGAATGATGAGTCTTACCCAATTTATCTTAATCAATCTCACTATTTTCCAGGACCTATAGATATACAACTACCCTTAAAGCCAGAAGAAGATGGGAAATTTATAGAAAATTTAATTTTACCTTTTATACACCACCCTCTTTGTATTGGATATGGTTCTGTATTCATGCAACCTAAAAATCACAGTGCAGTTTTAACAAGGAAATATCAAACTCAAATTTATGTTCTCATTTTCCCTTCTTTACCATATAAACCAGAAAATATGGTAAATCTTACATATCCCTCTCACAACAAACTAATTACAAATGACATATATGTCATGGGCTTACAGAGGTTGTGTTGTTTAATGATTCCTATGGAATTGTAAACAATCGGGCCCCTATAGGGATACCGAAACCTATTAAAAACCCAACCATATCTTGGTTCATTAATAATCCAAACATAATTACTAATGACAGTAATCCTTATTTCTGGAATTTTGGTAATACAGCATTTACTAACAGCTCAATAATTTGGAAAAATCAAGGAAGATATATTCCACAACCATGGGACACTAAACTTAATAAAACTGAAAGTTATTTGTGGAAATAATTTTTGGGAACTCATCCAATTTTTGAATGCCAAGGCAGTAAAACTAATATTACTATTTCAAAAAGAAAATCAACTCAATTTCTTACAGTATGTGTACGAGATCCTATAGTTTTTATCATTGGAAAAGTAAATTTTGGTGAAAGAAACATTAGTTGCTCCAATTGCTCTTTATTTACATGTCTTAAGAATTCATATTTGGAGGAAAATTGAACTCTTTTTATAGCAAGAATAAGAAATGGACTATGGTTACAGTTCAGATGAACAGACATTGGCAGCAGTCTCCAGAATCCCAGTTGCTGTGGCATTTTCTTGACCATTATTTAAGAAGAACTAAAAGACTGGTTGGACTTTAAATAACAGGAATTTTGGGACTGATTGGCATCATAACCGCTGCAGCTATTGCTGGCACAGCCATGCATCAAGGAGTCCAGACTCAACAATATGTTAAGGACTGGCATAAAAATGTAAGTGAGATATAGCATAGCCAGTCTCACATTGATATGAACTGAATAATCATATGAATGATCTTTAAACAACTATTATACATCTAGGTAATCAAATTTATAATTTCAACTTGTTAAGAGCTCTTAAATGTGATTGGAATGAAAGTTCTTTTTGTATTACTTCTTTGGCTTATAATAATAGTGAACATGATTGGGCAGAAGTGAAAAATCATTTGATTAGAAATAAGCATAATATTTCTTTAGATATTTTAGAATTGCAAAAGAAGACATTGTGCATGTCTCAAAATGAGTTGAAGAAACCCCTGGTGCAGAATTTTGGAATGAATTGCCTGAAAATTTAAATACTATCAATCCGTTTCACTGGTGGAAACAAAAAACAGTTCAAATATCATTTTGGATTGGATTACGAATTATTGTTATTTGCATTTTAATTGTTTGTGTTGTCAAGGGTAGAGTTATGACATATATTCATAGAAAAAATGAAGAATTAGATCATTTATGTAAAGAAACTTGGCCATGAAAAACTAATTTTGCATTATTTAATAGAAAGTAGTGTACTAATAACCCCTTGATCTTAATACTAATTATCTGCACAAAAATTTATTCACTTACGGAACCTGAAGAAGAATAAATATTAATGAAACTGCCTTCCATGTAAGAGCTCAAAGGGTTGACTGGTGGCCCATGATGGGTAAGATTCTCAGAGGAGGACAACCTAAGACAGGCACAGTCACAGAGCCTATGGAAGAAGACAAGTGTGACAGGAGGTCACCTTGTATCAGCCTATATATTGGTTCCTATAGTCATCACTGAAAAAATTTAATTAATAAAAAAGGGGGAAATGATGGAATTTCAATTAAAGGCCATGACTACTGACAGGAAACAACTCACTTTGGAATGTAGGTATGCCCTGGAATGTAGGAGACAAGCCCTCCAGTCTCATATGCTAAGATAAGATCTGATAAGAGCCTAATCTCAAGATTCTGAGATAGGATCTAATAGTAGCCGGGTGGGGAAACTTCCTGAGCTTCTATTGAGTATCTTGTATGTTAGATAAGATTTACAATGTCTGCTACATGCAGGAATGTAAACCCTTCAAGACTTGCTGATTTTAGTAAAATGTAAACTGTCAAGTATCTATTGCCTTTGCATATGCACATTTGTACTTTAATTGGTCTAAAACCAAATAAAAGCCATGCTTTATGGTGTGGCTGGGCTCTTCTCTCCATTTCAGATGGAGAGTCCCCTGATCCCAGTTTTTTCTTCTCTTTGTTTCTTTCTTTCTCATCCGTGGCACCATTTTCATGGACCCAGTTCCTGAATGGCAACAGAGCAAAGCAAAAGTTTAAACCCACCCAAGTCAGAAATAACCTGGCAGCCTTTCTTTTAACTCTGCTCATGGTAGGAATGGAAGTGGGGTTGATTGAAAAACACATTGAATTCCTGGGATGGTGGGGATCATTTTCAGCCACCCAGGTGAGATAGTCATGAGCAGACACCGCTCATTCCCTGACCACTTCCAGCAGGAAGACAGTGTGGCTTATGGAGAGATGCAGTGGCCTCCTGGGATGACAGTGACCAGATTCTCCATGCAAAATTTGGACATCCACTGGTGCTGGAATATTACAATGAATCTTGAAGACCTTATGTTGAAGGAAGTAAACCTATCACTGTAGGACACATTTTGCATGATCTTACAGATGCGAACTAAAGATATTGAGCAGATTCACAGAGATAGTCTGGAACATAGAAAGGGAGTAGTCTGCTCAATCTGAAGAGACCCTATAATAAGGTGGAAGGGGTTGGTTTGGCCCTTGATGAGGGTGATGGTGGTGCAGGGTTGTGAGTGGGGTCAATGTCATCTGATTGTGAACATTGAACTGGGGGAAGAGCAGGAGAAATGAACAGGGGAACTCTGTGTAGAGGGGCCTGTAGTTGAAAATAAAATTGTGAGAATGTTCTTTTGGAAAATATGTCAGGGGATCACTGGTGCAGGGTGTCAATTGTGGTGGGATGTAGGAGGAAATGTGTACCTGGTTCATGCTTCTATGGAATATGAATGTGTTCATCTTGTCATAGGGTCTTATCTCAGTGGGTGGAGATGTACATGATAAACAACAAAATAGTAAATTCCCATCCTGGGAAGTCCTGCTACATTTTCAAATAGAGTGGCAAGAATCTCTCAAGTACACAGGCAGGACCTAGTAAAAGAAAGAAGACCAACATGTCAAGCCCTCAATATTAAGACATGTAACTATGAAACATATTCTGGTAAAATTAAAACTTTGCCTAATAATAATGATCACCTGAGAGTAACCTCCTGAAAGCCACATGTTATTTAAATGTGTCTTCTCTCTAAGACAAACTCAGAAAATAAACACACTACCTTCTCCCTTGGCTTGGGACATGATTCCTGGTGATGAGCCACCCTGTCACTGAGGGATTAATACTGAGGGTCAATCAATGATGCATTTGGAAAAAGACCTTGACAAAAGGGAGAAGCATAAAATACAAAATAATTCTTACAGGTAAGAGATTTCAAAATGAGTTGTTAGATCATTGCAGAGGTTACACATATGCATGTCTCAGGCAGATCTCATTATCTGTCACTGTGAATTAAGCCTCAAATAGAGGTGTTCCTGAGGGCTCTAGAGCCATGCAGACACTATATGTAAGGCACACACCCCCTTGCAGGGAGCACGCTGTTGGTGGGCCTTGCCTTGGACTATATGACAACCTATTTCCACAATGTAACAGACTTAAACTCATTTATAATTTCCCTACACATGATCCTACCCATTTTATTTGAGCCTATAATTAGCAATATACTCATTAAATATGTCTCACAGACTTAAATCTTGAGTCTGTTCATAGGCCAGTGGAGTCCTGAGTCTCAGAGAGTTGTGTCTAACACTTACTCTCCTTTTAAACATAGTTTCTTGGAACAAACAAAATGAGGATAATGGACAACTCTCATTAAAAAAAAAAAAAAAGAAAACAGTATCTACAACTGCAAACAAAATAACTCTTCATCTTCCCCATAAGATCTAAGCTCCTTCTCAATCTGAGGCAGAACACGCATTACCATCCCCAAGTCCTCCCAGTTGAGTAATGAACAAACAAAAAGGGGGAATGCAACCATGGTTAAAAAACTTAATATTGTAGTAAAGGAAGTACGTGTAACATTGATATTAAGATAGTAGTTGACAGAGTTTCTGAGGATAGAGAAAAGGAATAATAGGTTGAACATAGTGCATTTTAGGGCTCTGGAATTAAGAGTAAACCACAATGTAAAATATATACCCTGGTTAATAGCAATGCTTCAATATTTATTCATCAATTGTAGCAAATGCATCACACAATTGTAAGAAGTTATTAATAGGGGAAGATGTAGGAGGGGGAGACGGTAGGATATATGTGAATCCCTTATTCTTTCAATATACCTTTCAATACTCTAAAATCTTTTTAAAATTAATGTTTATTGTATTAAAAAAATACACTAGAGGTATACAACACCAGATTTGTAGGTGCAAAAGAAAGGATAATGGAGCTCTAGGCAATAAGGCTTCCAAAATCCAACAGACAGAACAGATAGAGAAAAAAATGGAATAAATTGATTTAATATCAGAAAGAGGATGTATATGGAAATATAGGTGACACTAAAAAAAATCCATAGACTATTATTATTACTATTAATGGTAACTTAGTTTTGATTAATGTATGATGGATATTGACAAGGTTAATAGGAAAAAGTAGATATGAGATCTATGGCAAGTCTGTCTATTTACTCATGATCTCTGTTAATTTAAAATTTAAAATTTATAACATGTACTTTACAAAGAACACAAAATGAGGCTTAATTACTAATTTTTTCTAATGGGTTTAATTTTCAGATTGGAAAGTTAGTATTTGTCACAGAATATCTGAGAATTTCAGGTTTTGCTTGACGTACTATGTCAGATGAGCTAAGAAAGATTACCCTGGGACCTAAGTCAAAGACCTAAGTAAGGGGAGTGATAGGCTGGGGGCAGTGAACTCACTTTCCCCTGATGTGAACTACATGCAGAATCTGGATCATCCTGACATTGCACTGGGGACTGAAATGAAGGGGAACCCAGGCAAGGGGAAATCAAATACTCAGGGCATTTGACTCTGGGGATAGGAAGCCCCAAACAATGCCACTGGAACTGTTCCCCTCCCTGAACCTGCTCCTGGGGCTGCCTCCTGTCCTTGTTGGTCTCAAACACCTCCTGCAGCCCATCCCCATCCTGAAGGGGAGGTTTGTGTCTGACTTCCCCTCACTATGCCTCTTGTACAATAATACATGGCTGTGTCCTCAGCACTCATGGAGCACAGCTGCAGATAGTATTCATTCATGGATGAGTAAAAAGTGGATGGAGATGCAGTCTTGGAAATTTGGATTTTAGTATGTGCCCCCTCTCCAGTTCCCCAACCACTCCAGCCTTTTCCAAGGACACTGGTGGATCCATTGCCAGTAGTTACTCCTTGTGACCGAGTCACCAGAGACAGTGCAGGTGAGATAGAGCGTCTGTGAGGGCTTCACCAGCCCTGGACCTGACTCTTGCATTGTTGGCTCAGACAGGACACCTGTGGACACAGAGAGGCATTGTGAATCAGACCTATCCTGAACTTAAGCCCCTGTGACCTTCTAGTTCCCCAAAACACTCACCCAGGGCAACCACCAGCAGGCAGAGGAGGAGCTGCAACATGTGCATGGCTGACTGAAGAATGAGGACTCACTGATCAGGCAAAGCTTGTGATAGGGATTTCTTCTGTGTGAACCCCCAGGGTGATTTGCATGTGGGGTCTCTGTGGATATAAGTCTGAGCCAGCCAATGATTTATTCCAGGTGCCCTGGTATTTGTTGGGATACAACTGCTGAGCCTGGCCCTGTATGACATGCTACTGGCCATGCAGTCTTCTAGACCTCTGAATCTGGGGGTTGGTTTGGTAGTCCATACATAGACAATTATACCACCCCACAAGCAGTGTGGCATGCAAGATGTATACTCCACACAGCACAGAGTCTACATCCTGCTCCATCCATTTGCCAGTCACCATTTCTCCAGGGTCTCCAACCACAGGATATTGTTAGATACCATATCCCAGAATTGAAATAATTAAATGACCACATCTCTGCTAACTTCTTAGGCTGTCCACTATGAAACACTTAATCATAACTGACAAGAGTCTATATCAAAGCTTAGGATGGAAGACAAGGGTAGAGACCAGGGATTATCTGGCAGCTATCAGGGGAGGAAGGGGCAGTTCCATCAGCAAGTGAGCATGGGATAAGTATGTGTGAGATGGAGAAAGCCCTCAGCAGAGGGCACTCCCATCAGGGGCAACACCCTGCCCTGCTCTGCTGTCACAGAGTATCTGCTTTGTCTGCAGAGAGCAAGGGCTTTGTGTGTTGGTCTGTCCTCCTTTGCTAGGCATTAACCATGTACTTTAGAGATTCTTGCCCATCTATTAGAGAATGTAGCAGGACTGTCTATGATGATAATTCAATATTCTGTCAGGTATTGTGTGGGTCTCCACCCACTGAGATAACACCCCATGACCACGTGAACACATTCATATTCCATATAGACAGGCCTCAGGTGCACCCCTCCCACACATCTCCCCACCACCAAAAAATATTTTTAATCATATGCAATATAAAATTTATGAATAATGTTTTAATTTTTCTTCTTTTCCTTAAACAATTTAAGCCCTGGCTGAAGGAACCACTTCCAGTGAGGGGCATTCAGGACTGACCTGGTAGGATGAATCCAGTGAACTTCTTTTGAGGGATTGGGAAGTTAGTTCTTTAAGAACATGCAGTGGATGTCCAGGAGGGAAAGTTGTCCACAGAGCAGCAGCAGAAGGAATTATGGGTTGGGCCACTGAGGCCAGAAAAGAGAAGCAGGGATGATGCGCATCTGCAGTCTCTGTGGATCTGATCTATTCTAAGAATGACTCAGGCAGTTGTGTCATAAACATGGAAATATTCAGGAATTAAAAACAAAAGAAAAACACATTCATTCATTAATATTTTCTTTAATAAAATATAAAATATTTTATAAATGTAAGTTTACATTTTACAACAAATATTAACACTATTATATATAAATTTAAATTTATACATCATTTAAGACCCTTCAGAAATTTACTAAATATTACTATGCAGTATCTATTTTCCACATCACAACTTTATGGGGTCATGTCTCTATGTTGAAAATTTCCCTAAGAAAATGTGTTTTTTGTAAAGAACAGACTCCTTCAGGAATTATCAAACTTCTGGGTTAAATAGAGAGAGGGGCACCATGTCTACATTAACTTCACTTCTAGGTGACATATTTATTTACAGCAAATGTATTTCAACTGAAGTTTGTTGAGGGTGGAGGTAAAGAAAGATAGATGGTGGAAGTCAATTAATCAGCTCTTGTCCTCCTTAGAAATTAGTGAAAGATAATTTTCAAGTAGAGGGTAAATTATCCCAGGTGGAAGGGGAATGAGGAAGGAAAAAAATCACCAGCAAATAGAATGAAAGATGGAATCAAGCAGTAGTTACATAATGTTGTTTAAAGTATAAACAACAAGACAAAAGCATCAATGGCATCAAGGTTGGAAGAGAGTAAATTTGCATTTAAGTACAAACATTTTCCCATAGTAGATAGAAAAAGACAAATGCAAGCATCATTAGACATTGATAGTTTAAGTTTTCTTACTCTGCTTTTTCTCAAAACCCTAAATGGACATTGAATAGTGTCTGTACATATGATACCAGAGATAAAAATTAGTAAGATGCATAAGATTGAACTAATCATAAAATGAAGTATGGGAAAGGGAAAATAAAATGCTAGATTAGATATTAGAAGGCAAACAATAAAATGGTATGACCCTTCAAAATATATCACTAATTGCATCAAACTTAAACAGACTGGCTGTATTTGCAAATCAAAAGGGGATTATTCATAGTTTGCAGAAAATTTTTACACCTGACACTGACTTATTAATTAGTTTACCCTCCTGCTATAAACAACTTTAAAATGGGAAAAATATATGTGAAATATCAGTTCTCTGATATAGCTTACAGGCAAAATGAGTCTTTCATTTTTGTGGAAAATGTAAGGTCTTTGTCTAGAGGTAAAGCACCATTTCATCATATCAAGGGTACCTACAACAAAACAGGATTATCACTCTTAACATTGACCTTGATCATCTGGCTAAGGTAATATCAGTTTTCCCCAGTGTAAAGTGTTGTTTTTACCTCTTTCCATAATCAAGCCTTTGGAATGCAATAAGGACATTTATTGGTTCCTTACAAGGCATATACAGTACATCAGGCAAGAAAGAGGAGAGAATCCCAGGAGATACCATTTGCACATAGAGTAGAGAAACAAACATCACACTAAAAAAGTAGTTTCATAGTTTTTTTCTCAGTATTTTGTAAATTACAATTTAAATTTATATATGTGCATATTTCTGTGTGCATATGTATATATATATATTGCTGAATAAAAACAGGAGAAATAAAAAAAAAAAAAAAAAAAAA